>JAFEJD010003823.1:0-16654 GCA_018296065.1 Blastomyces percursus
GTGTTATGAATTCGCGACTGCCATCCTGGCTGGCACCTATCATACGGCCGGATTTGAGTGAATTAATCGAGACAATACGCTTGAGGGTGTGGATGAAGCCTAATAGAAATCCTTTCTCATCAAAGTTGTAGATATTCTCAGGTTCAATGTTGTATTTGGTGATTTTTTCCAGCAGCTGGCAAATCAACATGAATTAGCAAGATAAAAGTAAAAAAGCAATAGAAGGAAGCAATGTAGTAACTAGTGATCATCACTCAGCAAAATATTTGTTTTCCAGCTGGCGGCTGTTAGTTGGCAAATAATCGTGGCACGTCCCACCAGCAGAGCGGACAACTGGTGGGTTCGGACATGCCACACAATTAGGCAGTAATAAGTATCTCCAAAGATTCTTCTGCAGTTTCCATCCATCATTCAATGGTTCTTGGCTGTTATCAGTTTGTTCGCGTCTTTCAATAATGCTTCATTTCAGCTCTGCCACACTTTTGCACATTTTTTGGGCCCAAATGCATCTGGGCCTGGTCCATTCCCTGCAAACTCGCACACCCTAAAACGGTAAGTTAGTTACTTATGTATGATGTCATCATGATATCCACCGGAAAAGCCGTTTTCCCTTGATCCGTTGATAATGTAATAATGCCGAACAATTCCTCCCCACGAAAAGATGGGAATAAGAATGCGAAGCATGCGAAGCAACATTCCGAATCATTACTAGTATCGTCTTGTTCTCCTCGAGACCGACATTCTGCGCAAGGAGAAGAGCGAACACACGTCACCTTCGGTGTGCCTGACTGCTAACCTCCACAACGTGTCTTAAAAGGTCACTCACTCTATTCGCAAGTCGCAGCTCTCCGGTTAGCAATCTATGGGCTCAAGAAATCCTTCATCAGTCAAGACAGCAAAAAGTGGCATCCGCAGCATTTTGGACTTGCTTCCTGAACAATCTCAGTCAACTATGATATTGAATTTTCTACGTCCAGTACATATACCGCTGTTCAGCCAGAAAAAATTTCCGCGGGAATTTTTGTTTTTCAATTCCTCACCTTTGTTCACAAGGCAGCACGCCAGCAGCACCAGCTGTATCCCTGACTGACTGTGCGCTGCGTGTCACCTACTTTCCATCTGTAATCTTCAATATATTAATTATTGACATAAGATAATATTCCCGGATGGAATTTACTTCGATTGAAAGCAATCGCATGAAAAAGGGATATTGCTATGGAAATCCCATATGATACCCCGCTGCCGCGGATTGAAAAGGGCCAGTAGAGATCTGTAATCAGATTGATATTTTTATTTGTTCTCTACAGGCGGATCATCGGCAGTCTCAAATTTCGGATATGCTATCACCTAGAAGTTCACTACCGCTGAGGGTGTCTGAGCGCTCAATCGCAAAATGACATATAAACATATATATACTTGCTCAACGCGCTTCGTTCCTGTCTGCTCTGAATTTCTTTAATCCTCCAACTCCCAATCCTCTTCATTATTTCAACTTCTCCACCTCTCTCTCTGTGATCACTTTGCATGCAAAAAAAAAAAAAAAAAAGAAAGAAAGAAAGAAAGAAAGAAAGAGATAAATCTACCATCAATGGTCATTCATATTCATTCCTTCGTTCATGTGTTCATGTGTTCATGTGGCATGTACCTACCTGCCCTAGGTACTGCTGTACAGCCCCTGACGGGTCCTTCCTTCTGTTCCCAAAGCGAGAACAGACGCGTCAAAAATGTAAACCCCCCCTTTTTTCCCCCAGAGATATCTACTGTAGTTGCTATTTATTCCACCCTCTACAAAGTAGAATCAACCACCTATCCATAGAATAGTAAGAATAAGTATACACCATTGACATAGAAGTGGAATAGAAGATCGAGAGGTTAGAATACGAATTAAAAATAAGAAACTAAACATGATAACAAAAGTGAAGAAAAGCAGGAACAATTTCAAATAGAATAAAAATACGAATAAACGTATCCCCTACAACAAGAATATACAACACACAACGCGCTCAACACGCTTACTCAGTATAGCACATTTGTCAAGGGATCACGAATGATACGGAAAAATGAAGGGAAAAAAAAGTATTAATAACCGACAAGACAACAGAATACAAAAATACTAAAACAAGCGACCCATCCATTTCCATATTTCCCACCTCGACGCCGTTTCGTACCAAATGATAAAAAATGGGTGATTAATGTGCACAGAGCTTCGAAAAGAGCAAACCCCAGAGATAATCGGAACCGCGGGAGACACACACACACACAGAGAGAGAGAGAGAGAGGGGACAGGGAGAGAGAGGGGGGGGGAGAGAGGGCGCGAATACATAAAAGAAAGCCAGACCCTTAACCCATGAACGCAGAACGAAAAGCAGGCATAAAAACTACATGAAAAAAGGAAATGAAAAAGCAAAGCAAAACTATGCTGCTGCTTTCTTCGGTGTCGCCTTCTTTGTGGTGGTCTTCTTGGGTCCGGTGGTCTTCTTTTTCGGTGTGGGCTTAGCGGTGGTTTTTGTGACCCGGCCGGATTTTGTCTTTCCTATGACCTTGGGTGCATCAACTACTGCTGGGGCCTGTTGATTGTGGATTGTTAATATACGGAGAGAGAACATTTGGATGGGATTGGTATGATGAAACGTACAGCTGGGGCCTTGCGAGGCTTAGCAACGTTTGCTTTTGGTTTAGCAGCGGTAGTCTTCTTGGGGGCAGCGACTTTCTTTGTGGTGGTGGCTTTTGCGGTGGCCTTCTTAGCGGGTGCCTTCTCTTTTTTGGGAACAGCAGGCTTCGCGGCAGCCTTCTTAGCAGCAGCTTTGGCTGGTTCCTTCTTAGCGAGCTTCAGGGGCCCGGATGGACCTGTAGGGGCGTTAGTTTTTGTTGACACCGGGAGAGACGCGCGTTACGGTAATGATTATATCATGGACACGGCGTCATTCCTCGGTGGAGACCTGTAGGACGAGCCGGGGAATGACGTTTGACACGGTAGGGGGAGTGTAAAAAGAGAGTAAAGGGGTACGCGACGAACCCTTTGGTTGGGTGAAATCGCCCTTCTCGACACCAGTCTTGACAGCACGGTTGAATTGGGCATCGAACGCGCTCTGGGAAGTGACATTAATTCTGTTGTTGGCCTGGACGTATTTCTTAAGAGCCTGACGACTGTAGATGAGAAAGAATAAACGGTTAGTCCATCATGTCAACAAACGTTGGCGTGGCGGGGGGAAACCGAAGGGGCGACGGCGAGGTCAGTGACGCAACGCCCGAAAAAATCTTACCTGCTTCCATTGCGTTCCTTGAGCTGTATGGGGAGTAGAGTCAGCGAAAGGAACCAAGCAGAAAGCGATGCGACAAAATTGTGGAGTGGATATAAGCTCCCATGGTGGTTGTGGCCACTCGGCAAGCTAGGCGTCACGAGGGCCTATAGAACAAGCGACCGTGGCGCGAAGATGATGGACTCACATTGATGATGGCATCCTTGATCATATCTATATTGCTAGAATCAGCAATGGCACGCGATCACAAATATATTGACGGCGAGGCAGTGAGATGATGTGGTGGTGGAAGATCAGGAGTGGAAGACATACCTCTGTAGGACGCATGGGTGGCGGTGGGCTTGGAGGTGCCGGCTTTCTTGGGAGGCATGGCGACGGTGGATTGTGAGCGTGGATTTCCTTTAAAATTGCAAGAGAGGATAATGTAGTTGATTATCGAACGATGAACAGACGGGATATCAGGCGTACGAGGCGATGGAAGCGGTTGTTGTGGGATGTTGTGGAAGACGGATCGCGATGGAAGTGGGAAAAAAGAGAAAAGGATGGAGTTGGGCGAGGGAAAGCGTTGGGCGAGGCAGCGGGGCAGCGCGCCTTTTATAGCAGCACCCAGCCCCGTGCAGGATCAACCTCCTCGCCTACGCCAGACGGTTCCTTTGATTTGCACCACCCTGTTGCCGTCTGACGCCTGATATTCTTCTGGCCGCTGCTGGGCCTGGTCTCGGGTTATCTATACTTGTTCTTGTCTCTTCAAGAAAGCCCTCGTGCTTGGTGGCTGAAGCATCACATCGCATCATACCTCGAGGGAGTTGATCTTCGACTAGGCCGGCTCCCCTCCTTAAAGTAACTAAACAATAAAACCCAAACTGGACTTGCATCCGTCATTCTTATAACAATACATCTGTTATCTCTACACTACTAAAGCGCATTTCGAACTATATCATGATACTTAACAACTGTCTAGCTATGTCGTTCTCTTAGCTATAGTTGAGGAGAACTATTGATTGGTGGCCCTTGCATGTATGTATTCGTTGGCCGTTGCGGACAACCACGCTCAGCTCACTGACAGGTTCGTGAAAAAAGCTTCCCTCAAAGCAACAACACCCTGGATGATCTGCACGGGATGTTGTATGGTTCGCATTGACGGGATAACCACTGGTCTGGCCAGATTCAACAAGTAGGGCTTGTATGAAATCGGTTGGTTGTAAATTGGACTCTTCAGTTTCACTCGAAGCGCTGACTTGCTGTAGTTTCGGATGTTTGGGATATACATATTAACGCGATAATCAACTTACGTCCTTCAGTGCTGATTAACATTCCCGTTACAGAGCGAGAATATTCTCAGGGCATAGTTACCAGATATTCTCTCGTTCTTAGGAGCCAAAACAAAAACCAAAATCAAAAAGGTGGACGCTTCTAATCTAGGCATATATAACTACTCTACTGGGTTGCGCATGTCCCGCAAGCAGAACGAAATCGCAGTCAAATGACCATATTTTTGTTTTCCACTTTTCCACTCTTCGATGCTCTTTTTCGCCATCCTCTTCCCCGTTTTCCATTCAAGCGCAAACACACAAAATAAAATGTTGGGTTGTTGATCACAAACCTTCCACTGTTGTTCTTAGCCTTGATCTAAACCTTGGTGTACCCGCATCATCCTCCTCCTTCCACTCCGCTTGACTCCCCAAAACCCTCCTCGAAATGCTTTATCTCTGATCTTTTCCAACACACAACTGTTTTTGTTTCATTTAATAGGTCCTGGTCATATTTACGCCTATCTTCATCGTCTGTTCATGTTTTAATTTTCCAAACACCCGTCGTCGCTGCTACATCAAGATCTTGCGCCAAATCACTCTCGGACCCTGCGGGTGGCCCTCAACCCCCCTCTCGGGACAACAACCACTCCATAGAAAAGCGCCCAAAATGCATAGAAATTCTTATTGTATTAAATAAAGACAAACGATATTGTTTTTATAAAGCGTCACTCCATATGCGACCAAGGATTACGACCAAAGATGGGTGTCGCACGCGTATCTTGATTTTTCAACCACCCAAAGGGACCGGACCTCCATATTTTGACCATACCATGTTCCGTCCTTGAAGGATCTATTAGCAAAGATTTGGATTTCTAGTTCCTTGATTATCATTTTTGCTCATTGGATTTTTGTTATTCGGTGTCGCGCATGTCAGCTCATGGATGAGGGAAACCGAGGACGCTAAACGACCTTGACATGCGACTTGACCTAAAAATTCGATTCGACAACTTCAACTCCCACCAAAGCCACAGGCTCATGTTTTTATTTATTTATCTATTATATTCTAAGGAGAATAATAGCTACACGTTACGGGCGTTATACGTCGCCTACTACACAAATCGCGCTCGTTTGCTGAAATTGAAGGGTTGGGTGTCGCGTCCTGCTGCCCTTCGGTTAGGAAAGCCCTTGGTCGCTCGCAAAACTGTCCTCTTGCACATTTAACAGAGCAACAACCACGAGAAACAAAATGAGAAATCGAAAATATGATTCTCTTTTCTACTACGTGAGACCTTTCGAAATTCAAAAGTCAGACAAATATTTTATTTATGCTTGCCGTGCCAAGGCTGTCCAGCTCACTCCCTGCGAGAACATTTTCCGCAAACCACTTCTAACAAACACCTTCTAACCGTCTTACTAGTTAATTTTACTGGATCTACCTATACAAGAGGAACAGCCGCGATATTCATGGACCCGCGCGCTGCCCTGATCTACAAGTCTCATCGCTATTAATTATCATTACTTGCATCCTCCGCCCGTGTGACCAAGAGCAAGCAACGCTGTATAATAAACCCATTGATTCTCAGGTATTTCACTTTTCAGCTCTTTTCTTGCGTAGGCTATCGACCTAGAAATGAGAATAGTATGGATTATCCTGCCAGTGTATCGTAGTAAAGTAAAGCATGCATCCGTCGCGTTCAAGTTGTGGACGTCGCTTTTTTCATGGGGGTTTTCTATTTGCTTGTAACTTGGAGGAGGATCGCCACCGTCGCACGTTTTCGAGAGGGATAGCGGATATGTAACTTGGTTGAAATATTATTTATATATATATATATGATTAATCTGGTTTGGTAGATTTTGTTTTATACATATAGTTATATATATATATTTGCAGGTTGGTGCGGGTGCAGGGGGAAATATGTGTCCGTGTGAGCGCGGGTGTCAAGAGTTTTCTCCAGGATCCAAATGGGAAAAAATAACCTGGTTGGAATATGACGGCTTCGGACTTTTATTTATTTCTAATTATCGGTATTGATTGATAAACTCTTTGAGCTAAAAAGTTATTAGACGCGTTACGACCTCTTTCTCCAATTCCTATACCGAATAGTATCTCAAAGGTGTCATATATATATACTTATCTTGCACTATTTTATCATCCTCAAGCCAACTTCCACCCCTCCCTAATAGAATATATAAAGCATAAACAAATGCCTCCCTTGCCCTTTACATAAACAGCAATCTTAAAAAGCAAAGTCCCATCAGACTCAACCATACCTTTTATAAGAGAACATCCCCCTCCTTCTAACAGGATCAAACAACCACCAAACAAAACAAACAAGCGCCCCCATGACCTCATCGGATCCACAAATTAGCCGCCAAGCGCGTATAGGGACTGCACATGGTTCATCACCTCTTCTACCAGTATGGTAGAGGGGTGAGAGAGCTCTTTTGCCCCAGTAGCCTACAGATTCGTCCACTCGGAGACTCGGAGTCGCTCCGTACAGACCATATCTAGCCGCGACGCGCCCAGGTTAGCTTTAGGAGAAATAGAATGGCCGGGGTCCGTGCAGCTGCCCCTGACTCCCTGGAGTATATGGATTGATTATGCGCGTTGATTGCTTTGTTTGTCTGCGTTTCTTTGGGAGAGGACTAGATGAGGAGTGTAAAAGTGAGATGGGATGGGCTGGACTTGTTTTCCACTTTTGCTTTTATGTTATTGTGGTGGGTGGGTTGGGTTTCGAGGATGCCTTGCATTGGCGGGACGCGTTGATGCTTAGACAACAGCTGTCAGCCTTCACAAGGGCCATCCCAAGCATATCTACTCCGATAACCACCGGATCGGACGCTCGCCGCGATCTCAAACGCTAACGTTGACATTTAAAACACAATTCAATTATTCCATCCGACCACAGTCAGCAAATTAATGCGTTCTTGATACATCGTTTTCAACTTTCGTCTCTTTTCAGGGGCAGAGGTTGCAAAAAGGATTGTTGCTACTGACTGGTTTACTCGAAATTTATTAGCAGTTGCCAGCTGCGCCAGCTGTGAGCTTTTCGACGTGTTATGCTGCCCTACACTTCTGCAGAAAAACACCCATCTATTCATCTTCGACCAGAGATCCGTCCAGATTTTCAGTCGTATTTTGGCTATCTAACTTGCACGAACGGAGGATGCGGATCACAAGAAGGGAATGCCGGCCACTTCACTTATTTCTTTGATACTGAATCACCAGCGGTCCACAGGAGCTCCATCTGCGCCTTCGCCAGCCCTCCACACGTGAGATGAACAAGGGTACCGAATGTGAGTTGAAGGTTTTCTGAGGGGTTCCCAGGTAAAGGGAAGAAGAGGAAGGAAGCTTTGAAGAGCAGAACATTGTTGATTATTAGGTATTACTCTGATTGGAGAGAGCAATGTCTAAAATTATGGAATATATACAATCCCAAATCTACACCTAAACGGCCTCCACATTATGATGGGCAAAAAGGCGACCATAATCACCACCATTGCCATAAGCCTCTCCACTTGATGATATCTGAAGCCTTTTCAGCAATGGCATACATAGTCGCCTGCAGATGTGCACTGGGAATGATTGGAATGATGGAAGCATCGATGATACTCAGCCTCTTAGTTCCATACACCCGCAGGTCAGCACCGACACAGCCGCCCTTCTCCTTGGGCATCATTGGGCAACTGCTGCTGGGATGTGCGAAAGACGGAGAGAGTGAGAGAGGACCTCCCGCAATGAGCTTCGCGATGATTTGATCCTCAGTTTGGGCGTCTTCGCCTGGTGAGACCTCCTGGGGCTGCATATCGGCAAGAGCATTTGTCTTGAAGTAGCGGCGAGTAAATTCAATGAAGGTGGCAATCTGGGCACGATCGAAGGGGTTTGTGAAGGCGTGGTATCTGGTTTGAGTTTGAAGTCAATATTAAAATTCCACGTGATATCTCCCCTGGCTTGCGCTTCGGTTTCCCAGACGGTTAAACTTACGTGACGATAGGTTCCCCATGGGGGTTGGTGGGGTTGAGATGCACGGTTCCACGGCTAAGAGGCTTCTGAATCGAATTGGGCACCATTCCTGAACCACCAAATGGGAACTCGAGGGCAGAGACAGAACCATCTCCAAGCTGTCTAGCCAGGATGGCTCGTTGAGCTTCGTATCCAGCAATGAGATCGCTAGTGTACGAATCGGGCAGGTAATCGGATGCTACTTGCGACTCAAGGCCATTGATCAGATCCGCAGTGTTATTGGTGATCATGGGCAGAGAGAGGAATGCAATTGTGTTAGACTGGCACTTGGTGTATGGACCAGTTCTATGGTTCTGATATTCTTCCAACGCTGCCGCAGCAAAAGTCTCGTTGATCGCCAAGATGTTTGGCTCCGGGAAGCTGTTAGTGACTTTCCAGTTCAAGTACGCGACGGGATGATCCTGCAAGTTGCTTCCAACTGCTGGCAAGTCGACTTTGCACTTGATCCCGGCAGCTTCCACAACACTCTTGGGCCCAATACCACTCAATTGGAGGATCTGAGGGGTGTGAAGAGCACCCGCAGCCATAACAACCTCTTTTCGCGCGCGGAAGGTCACTTCGGCATTCGTCTTTCTGTTGATAGCTTTCACGCCAGTAACTGTTGTGGAGTCTCCATCAAATGTTAGCTGAGTGACTTGGTGCTCAGTAAGCATTTTGAGATTTGGGCGCCAGCTGGCTTTGTCGTAGTAAGCTGTCAATGACGAGGATCTAGTCATGGTTTTCGAATCAATGGTAGCAGGAGCCCAGAATTGACCAATAGCGTTCCCCTTGGCATGTTCCTGGAGGTGCTCGACTCCAAGCTCGGTGAAGGCATCCGCCATCTTATACTGGTCGGGAACCTGCCAGTGAGGGAGCGTAACTTGCAAAGGGCTGAAGCGACCATAAGCAGTCTCATCATAGGTGTATTGATATTTGTCGACGATCTCCCTTGGCGGAGGGGTGAAATCCGCACTCTTTCTGAAATACGGAAACATGCCCTTCCATCCCCAGCCGCGGTTTCCAAGCTCTTCCCAGGAGTCATAGTCGGCAACCGATGCTCTGTCATATGCCATGCCTAGAAACAGGGTAAGTTGTTTGTGCAAAAGTCATTGTTTTATTCAAAGCAAAGGTCTACGTACCGTTGACGGTCGATCCACCACCGGCAACTGATCCAGCCCTGACTGCATAGGTGTTACCTTCAAGGCCTGGCTCCGGAGCGGTTCTGATATCGAACATGGCTGGGATATTTAGAGATGTGGCAAGGTAGGGAATAAGCGTCTTGTTGCTTCGGTCAATAACGCCATATTCGAGTACCAGCACAGATACTACACGGAACGCAAGTCAATTTCCACGCACATTTACAATGTATTGCGCGACCCAAAGAAATTATTCTTCATTCGTTCATATTGGAATCGAAAGGAAAGAAAAGGCAACGAAAGAAAAAAGGAAGATGTGCTAACCAAACAGATTCTCCGACAATCGATGCGCGGCAACAAGACCAGTCAAACCGCCTCCAACAATGATGTAGTCAAACTCGTTAGGGTCACGGAGTGTCCGTTTATCATTGTCATTGACTAAAACCGCTGAGGTAGCGAACGATGTGAAGAGGAGGAGAGCGCACCAAAGAGCGCGAGCACTCCCCGAGGGGCGAAACGAGAGTAACATGGTTTTAGACCATTTAAGAACAAATAATTAAAACAAAAAAAAAAAAAAAAAAGAGAAATAGAGCTCTAAAGAAACGAAACTGAATGAGTGACTGAACTGATCGACAAAAAGAATGGAGAGCAACGGGGATGCATGCTCTATTAATATAAGAACGAATGAGCCAACAATGATGGAATATGTGAGGAGGAGGTTGGACCTCTTTTTCACTTGACTTTTATCCACGCCCACGCTGGGCCCACCCGCTAACTCCAAAGACACGTGGGAAATGAGGGTGGGGGAAGTTAGTGAGGTACAAGCGCCATTCGACAACCGAACAGAGCATCCCATCCAATCCATGAACCAGAATGCCGATTTTGCGGGTTGACTTGCTTGTTCAGGGACAGAAACTGGCCAGTTACCGCCGTTGCCGGTCCCTTGGGGCGTTCTGCAAAGCCTCATGGTACCCATAAGCCACGAGGCAACAAGCAGGGGAAAGGGGGCCTTGCGTTCTCGGCAGTGAGGGCGGAAGGGTTAGCCGCGAGAGCGTTGTTGTTTGGAATCTACCTTGGCCAACGGAACGTGGGCAGAGGCCGTTTTGTAGAGAGGGAGGGTTCGGATTACACCATTATTATTATTTTTATCTCTGCGCACTGGCTCACTCACTGCAGTGGCTCCACCGTCCATAAATGATCAACTAAAAAGCCAGGGCGCATCCATGGTAGCTAACGGTAACTACAGGCAGGACCTGATATACAAAACTCAGTGAGTGAGGTTTGGTATCTTCTCAACTGCTAGATATCACTGAACGGACGGAGAATAGCATATGATTGAGGTAGTTATGTTTGGTTTTTGGGGAGAAGGGGAAGGTTTGGTGCTGGAGTGTAGCAACTCTGACTGTCTTCTCAGATCTACACGCCACCACCGCTCACCGATATTTTATGCGTCATTTTGGGGACGATTTCTTCGTTGTTATTTAGTTCCGATTACATAGTAAATAGCCGGAAGGGGACCAGTGAAGGGTAGGAGCAGGTTCTAACTGTTTCCCCAATTACGGATTGTACAGTTGAAGAAGATACGAGTATTTTTCCACCAGCTTTTTAGACACCTTGCTAATATTCAATGGAAAGGGATGATCACTGATTGGTGAGGGTAGCGTAACGACATCAAGTCCTGAGGGAAGTAGATTCGCACGGCCGTCGATAGAGTAGTTTGTCAATCTGGGAAGAATATAGTCGGACCAGCAGAGCTGCCATACAGCATCAAAAGAAGAGCGGGTACCATTTTCAATTTCCTGCTTGCGTACCAGTTGGCAGGTAAACGTTCAGAAAATGCTGAGTTGAGAGTAGTACACTCCATAGAAACCTGTTGATTTTGAATTCGTTTCCTAAAACTTGAAGATTTTATGATTAAATTCTAAGGAAAGGAATCGATTCTTTGATCAGTCCGTTGAAGGCAAAGAAATAACATTGATTTGCTCCGACATTCTAGTATTCTAGCATTCTGGCATTCTGGCATCGAAAGGTTGAGTGCACATCAGGTTTGACTGTTCTGAACAGTTTAATTTTAGCCAAAGGGCGGAATCAGCTGAGTGGTGAAATTCGGGTTTTTCCCCTTCTTTTTTTCTTTCTCGTGAACGAAATCTCGGGCGCGACATGGCAACCATACTTCTACGGAAGTGTCCCATCCGCTGCCCTTATATATAGCACTATTTTAGCTGCATTTTGATTTGTTCCGCTCGTGAGAAAGTTGGATCGAACCGAGCCAACTGGAGACTGACGGTCATGACTGACTCGTTGAACTCCACAGGCAAAGGGGGATGTCAAAAAAGCCCCTCCCCCTATCTGATTGAGGAGCCCGATGCCACCTCGCCGAATTTCCTTTCCGCTGGTCTGGGCCTGGTGAGGATTCCTCCCCGCCCGGTAAGCTCGGTTACTGCTAACGTCGCTGGCTGGGCCCCGAAAGCGTTTTGGAGGGATTGAGTAATTCCGCTGAGAAGGCGCCAGTTCTTTTTGGTTTGCATGGCATGGAGTATGCCACTCTTTTTCATATTCTATTCCCCGTGACTTTATGGTATTTCCTTCATCGAAATTGGAAGGGCTGGCATGGGGCTTTTATGCAAAAACAAAAAATGCGACAAAGAAGTCGGCGAGTAATTATTTTCACCAGGCTCGTGCCGCGGAAGCCCGCTCAAAAGCTCCATGTAACCCAAGCCATATTTCACACGGCCCGTCTAGGGCGATCAAGACTAAAAATCGGTCTCCAAAGAATCCAGTTCGTATTTTATCCAGGTATCTTGAACCTGGCATAAGTTAGCTCCGAAAGATCATTGGATGTGGATAATCCGTTTCTAGCCCCTGATGGCAGCTGCTGACAATTGTTGCGGCGCTGTGAAGAATATGCACGCCGTGTGTATTCTTGAGTGGGGATACAACCGTTCAGCTTTCACCTCGGTCCGTTATTGTTTCCTTATTTTATATGAGGCGTTTAAACGCGAGCCTGGCGAGGCCATGAAGAGAAATAATAATAATAAGAGAGTAGCTTCCGCCAAGGCATGAAATTGAATCGGGTGGTCAGCCCTTAGCGGCCAATGATCATGTAAGTGAGCAACAGCGTCATTTTAGCGCGGCTGGCAGAACCAATGAGTTTAGGAGTGACAATCGATGGCGCCCGAGACATGCGCTAAAAACTAAAAAAAACCAAAGGCGCGCTTTCGACCTTCCACTGTTTTCAGACGGTTTGAATTCTACTTTAAATGATAATGAATCTATGCGTTACTATTAAAACAATAATGCCGAGATCACGAAACTTTCGGTTGGCGGATGTTCACCATCTCGGGAAGTTGACGATGAGGTCCAAGATTCGGAGAATGGATCATTAATATGGGGCGAAACACAGGCGGCCACTTAGCTCCGGTTGACCCTCGTGCCAGCCCTTCGCTTACCACTTACTGTGTAGCCCACTGCGAAGTGAGATTTGTAGTTTGAATAATGCAGCGTGAGAATGGCGAACACAGTACGGAGTATCTTGCGTCTCGATGCCAAGTGCGAAGTCAAGGGGGAAAAAGGGGCGAGATCTGAGGAGGGGAAGCTAAGGTATCAATCAGCGTACCCTGGTATCATAGACCTGCTCTGATTCTCTCCGAGATGAATTACGAAAAGCTGGCAATTTCTGCTCCACTGTGAAGCTAAAAAGCAGAGCATTTATTATTATGTCCCCTGCCGTCCACTCGGTGAAGCTGGCGAACCACCAGAGAAGCCAATCACAGCCGTCAAAGTCGTTCGCACGCACCATCGCTTCACAAGCTTTGGGAGCACTACAATAATAACAGTGTTGTGAGCAACCGGCCAGGACGGTGAGTGCCTTGTCATAGCGCGATTGGCTCGGCTACTCGGGCCCGTGTGCTCCGCAGAGTCTCCTGTGGCTGATTATTCTGTCCTTTGCGGAGAACACAAGCAGCTCAGTAGTAGTAGCCATGATGTTGATTCCCCATTTATTAGGACCTCTGCGAGTCTTGACTTTCTTGTATGGGTGACAAGGAATAGCTCCTGCACACCGTTTAAAGAAACAAGCTTCAGGGTTCTGTCGCTTTGAATGCCAGCCATACTGATAGAGTTCTAATAGAAATATTAGTACCATTTGACACTTGCGGGTTGGAACACCTCCCCACTGCCACAACAATAATAAAGGTCAAATCGGACGCCGCGAATCATGACATGCGTGGGATCGAAAAGCATCCGCACATCCCCGATGATCGGGTGCCGATGATAAAGAGTGGAATTTTTTTGGGGCCCCTGATATCATGGCCTGCGCACGGAGACTTTAACGGCTGTTTGCACGATTCGTTCATGTCAAGCTTAGGGCGATTTTTTCCGACTCCCCACTGTTTCCATCGATAAGTGTCCCGCCAACCACGATCCTGTTTTACTTCCAAGTTCCAAGGCCGTTCGGCACTTCCACCGTAGGCTGCGCCACGCACTTGCTGCCGGCCGGGAGTTCGGCCAAATCCATGGGTATTTCAGGGATTCTTGAGCGGAGGTTTCGAAAACAACCGTCGCCTCCTTGGACAAAGGCACTTCAATAATGCTTCCTCCCTGGGTGGCGCACCTGGAGGACTGATGTTTTTTTCTTCTGCAAGAGGCTTGAACCCGATAGGATCTTAAAATGGGCAAACTCAGACTGGCACTAAACTCAAGGTTAAGTTTATTTTTTTGGCTCACATTTCGATTGACCCACTGATTTCTGATAATTCGTGAAGAATTATTGGGCTCCTGGCACTCTCTACCCCACAGTTATAGCCTAAGCCATTTACGCTGTAGTTGCTGTGAAGTGTGAGAGAGATTTGTTATTATTACTCTGGCCGAAGGATCCTGGGAGCTTCTCATCTGGCAAAGCCCAGCCTCCGTCCCCATTGAGAGCAAAGATATCAGAGGACCGCGATGTCGGCACACACAATCCCCAGCCAAAATATGCAAGATTGCCATTTCGCCTTTCTCATTTCCACTTTCCTCCCTATCCAACCTGACAAAACCCACCAAACCCATCCCTGCGGTCCTGGGCGGGCTTGGTGGCAAGGTTTGGGGTTTGACCAGGGGCAAGTCCCGAGGGCCACAGGTTGCTTTACCTCCGACGTTAGTGGAATTGCCCCAGTTACTAAACTGCTTGCATTTAGAATAATCCTAGCAGTTCCTCCTCTTTGTGGCCAAGCGAAGAGGCTACGAGCCTCGTGGAGTCCACCTGGGGAATGTGACAATTATTTCGCACTTACCTAGAACAGGCGATTTTTCCGGTTCCGTCGTTTGGATGAGAGAGTTCATTATGTGTGATTCACCTGCTAATAATAATCCTAATTCTTGTGATCATCGACCCGAGAAATCCTCCCCACTGATCTTCTGATCCGATCTGCCCCTCAGGAGAAATTTGATCTTTTGAATTGATGAGATCAACCCACCCCCAATGATATAGGAAAACTTCGAGCTTCACTGTCAAGTATGAATGCTCCAGGGCCGACCGCGCTACGGGACCGTGGACCTGAGTTAATGGGAGTGTCATGCTTTTTGACTGTTTTTGGAACTGCGTTTGTCATTGCTCGATTCTGGGCTCGATATGCCGCTACTAGACCTTTTGGATGGGATGACTTTTTCATCTGTTTTGCAATGGTGCGTTCTCGGGAACCCTACAATTAGGAGAAATGTGAACTGATAACATGATAGCTAGCAGGTCTTGCGGGCCAAGGCCTAACGATTGCCGGTGTTCTGTATGGGAGCGGGAAGCCGTTCCTGACGCTCGAAATAGCCGACGTGGTTCAGTGCATGAAATATTCGACGTTTGCGATTTTTTGCAATGGTGTTGCTATGGCCCTTTTGAAAGTTGGAATTGGCAGTTCGCTGCTTCGGCTCAACTTAAGCAAGGTTTTCAATCTTGGTATTATTGCGTGCATTGTAATCAGTTTAATCGTAAACTTGACTGTTTTCCCTACCACTTTCGCAGGCTGCAAGCCTATCGAAAAAGCGTGGAATAAAGACCCATCGCTCCCTGGGACCTGCTGGCCTCGAAAGGTCTCGTTAGTCATGTCATACCTCCAGACCAGTGAGTGAATAAGCACTGATACGATCCATCTGTGCTGTTACTGATAAAACGAAGCGGGCAATATTGTCACGGACTTGGCCTTCTCGATTGGGCCCCTCGTATACCTTTCCAAAGTCAGGGTTTCCCGATACAATAAATGGGCACTACGGGGTGTTTTTATGATCGGTTTGACGTGAGGCCACATGGATTTTGCTTACCAACTGACCGAGCTCTTGACTGACATCTGCGTAGTGCCACTGCATGCGCAATCGCGAAAGCTACGGAGCTACCCGCAATTCTTAACACTCAAGATCCGACATATGCGGCCGTGAATTTGACAATCTGGGTGAAGTGAGTGTTGTCCCTACTCCTCTTTTTTAAGGATATGTCTGATCTTAGTGTAGAGCCGAATTCAATGCTGGTCTCTTTGCCGCATCACTACCACCTCTGAAATCAACGTTTGAGAAAATGCTGCGAAAGTTCGGTGTCATGAGTGGTCTTTCGACACCATCTAATACCCATACGTATGGCGGGGGATACTCTGGAAGAAAGCGGTACGGGGAGCAAAGCTCTCGCAGCAAACGGCAGACTTCAATGGGTTATGATCTTGGCGACGACGACGACGACGTTGATCGAACCACGTATGTCATGAAAGACGTGAGCCGATCATCGCCTACCAATGGCGGAAGCATGGATGAGGACCAAAGACAGATCTTGCGGCCGGAGGGGAGCGGGGGTTACATAACGAGAACGACTGAGTACTCAGTGAGCCGCGCGACTTTGACTTCGCATAATGACGCGTAAGAAGATCTAAGAAATCGAAGATTTGTGTGCCTGATTCCAGCTAGTTGAACAAAAAATGTATAATAGTATTTATTATTATTATTATTATTATTATTATTATTATTATTATTATTATTATTATTATT
>JAFEJD010000386.1:0-21656 GCA_018296065.1 Blastomyces percursus
AAAAATCGCTATATTTAAATAGATTGATGCGATTTAGTTAGTAGATCTTCGTTTTAAAAAATAGGTATAGTAGGAGTTGACCGTTCGCCCGTGTTGACCGCTCGCCCGTGAATTACGTTGTGAGGAATATGTGTAGTAGAAGGTTCCAAGATAAATAGATATGTAGCTGGGATCACAGCCTCCATGGAAGAACAAAGAGGGAAAAATGCTTGCGCTGTGATTTGCTTTTATGTATCATCTCGTTTGCTTTTGGAAATGCTCGCGGTGATGATGGGGCGATGGGGATGATGGTGGCGGTGTGATGTGAATGATAAATGGGGACCTGCGTCTTGTCTAGTGATAGATATCTTTCTCTATGTACATGCATGTGTATGCGGGAAGATTAGCGAAATAAATGCGGGGAAACGTAATCGCACAGGGTATGTATGTATGTATGATGGGCTAGTAAACGATATGGGAGTGTGGTCAAAAAGGGGGGTAGTATCTAGTGTGAGTTTCGTGTGGTGTTAGGTGGGAGTAGGCGGGAGAAAATGGCCGAGAAAATGAGGATAAAAGCACAAGACGAAAGAAAAGACGCAAGAGATGAAGAAAAGAGAAAACAATCGCTTGCTTGATAGGAGTACAGGAGATCTAGGCGCAAAAACAAACAGGAGCGCGGAGCAAAAATAGGAAAAGAAAAATAAAAAGAAAATGGAAAGAAAGCTGAAACTGAAAGGGCAATTCCTCGAGGTTTCCATCGTTATCCTATCCTGTCCCTGTCCCACCCATGCCCATGCCCATGCCCATGTCCATACCCATGCCCATGCCGGCCCAGTCCATCGCTATCGAATGGTTGGTTGTCCTTCTAATATCCCAAAGCCAATGAAATGAAATACAAGAGAATAAAACACAAATAGACAAATAGAACGAAAAGAAAAATAAAAAAGTAAAAGTAAAAACCAGAACCAAGGACTCGTGGCATATTCTGCCGGGAATGAATGAGCTCCCCCTCCACTCCCCCGGCACTCGTCATTTAGTCCTGTCTCCTTGTTTGTTTGGTTGGAAGCCAGCCATCCGTGAATTGGAGAAGACAGGGATAAAGACGTGCGTGGGGTCGCACGAAAGGGGAAAAAAATAAATAAAAATAAATAAATAAAAAGGAGAGAAAACGAAAAAAGAAAACGCTTAGTTCAAGGGAGAAAAACGGCGACAGGACAGGGGTATTAAAAAGGGTTATACATGTACAGATGACCGATGAAAAGAGAGAGATGATGCGGAGAAAACTAATGTTGAGGAGAACAAATACAGAAAGACATAGGGCTAGAAATGCTGGTGTACAAAGGGGATACAGATATGGAGATACAGATATGGGGATACAGATATGGGGATACAAATAGGGGAAGGAAAACGTGGAAGGAAGAGAATAACCTGTAAGAATGCGGATGGAAATAGTTGTACATGCACAGAGTAGTGCGATGAGGCTGCGGGGCGAGGAGGGGGCCCGTTTGTTTCAACAAGCAGATTCAGAATTGGGGAGTAGTTCATCGCACCGATGCGAGGAGTTGACGGGAGAGAGAGAAAGCTGGCGGTAGTGAAGGAGAGCGAGGGAGGTTGGCTTGCTTTGCTCGCTTGCCAATCTACGTTCGTCAAAAGGGCGTGTGGGTGATTGTTGTTTGGGCGAAGAAAAA
Organism: Blastomyces percursus; assembly: GCA_018296065.1. Lineage (NCBI taxonomy): Eukaryota > Fungi > Ascomycota > Eurotiomycetes > Onygenales > Ajellomycetaceae > Blastomyces > Blastomyces percursus. The sequence continues at coordinate 1,668 of JAFEJD010000386.1, forward strand.
GACGTTTCTTCCTTTGTTTGCCAATTGCGCCTCACGCCTCACTTTTCTCCTCGTCACTCCCGGGCCTCTTCTTGCTGGACAGAGAGAGAGGATATGTATTGACCGCCGAGTCACCAGGACTCGTCAGAATGCGTTGCGGTGTGATGAGCTTGTATTCGTCCGCCCTTGCTCTCGTTGAGTTGAAGAGGGCCTCGATCCGCTTGGCCTCCGGCTCCAGCTGGCGCAGCCATCACTGTCACCGCCGGTGTCTATTTCCATCGGCCGTCTCCCCAGTCGGAACGCCTCTTCTCGTCGTAAGTGCGGCTTCCGTGGTTGTGTACAACTACCGCCGCTGGCTTTTTGGAGGTCGAGTCCCTTTGCTGCTGTCCTGCGAAGGTTGAAGCCTTTCGTTAGTGAGTGATGAGTGGGTGAGGGGTGGAGTCCCCCCCCGCTTTTTTTTTTCGTTCTAAGAGTGCGGGAGAGCGGTGGGGAGTTTGCACGGAGAGGAAGCAGGAAGCATTGAGGCATACCTTGTGCGTTGTGGATTCTGACATTTTTGCTATCCCGAGCTGACAATGTGCTGGACGGGTACGAGTCAACTTTGTGAGGCATGGTGGCGGTGGTTGTTGATACGTAGTGAGTGGTTTATATATGTGGTGGGGTAGATGGACAAGGGAAAAAAATGGCGTAAGGTGGGGATGACTCGACGCGAAGAGAGTAAGCAGTAGAGGGAAGAATAGGCCAGAAGGGTTATCGCTTTAGAAGATTGACAGCGTAGGGAAAGTTCCAAAAGAATAACTAATATCCCCAAGTAAGAGGTCTGGTGGCTGAGTAGTAGGAGCCTGGTGGTGGTTGAGGTAAAGAGGCGGTTTGGTTGGTGTGGTTTGGTTATCTTATCAGAGCGTAGATCTTGGGGATGGAGACGAAAATTTGGCGGGGGAAGGGAGGAGCTTTTTATACCAGCAGATTCTGCGGTTGGGAGGAGGCTGCTTAGACCTTTATTTTATTTTATTTTATTCAACCTGCAGGAAGAGACAGTGCGGAGAGGAATAAGGATTTTGCTCAAGCAAAGGAAGCAGTGGAAGCGATGCTCTCCCAGAAAATGCTCGTCCTGTCTAATTCAAGACCGCGGGGTAAGGCAGGCAGCAAAGTGACAAAGAGGGAGGAATTGGCAAGGCACCGAACGAAAAGCACCTGGGAAGCTATGTCGGTGGCGAGAGCAGGAAAATTGGAATGTTCTGGGACTTGTGAGGTGAAAAAGAATGAAGCGTCCTGTTCAGGCAGAACTTATTGGCCTGAGGGCCGCCGGAAAATGAAAGCGGCCACGGAAAGCAATCCAAGTTGCGGAATGCCGATTTTTCTCCAACTGATGCTGCCATACAGAAAAGCTTCATGGTCAAACGGGCTAGTCGTTTTGCTGAGAGCGATGCGGTCAAAGAAAGTAACGGGGGAAGCAAAAGCAGAGTGGGAGGGATGAGTTAACTTCATCGTTGCCTACAGTTCTAATTGCTCGACAACCCCAGGGCGCTGGAAGCGGACGGGAATGGTCCTCAGCCCAGTGCGTCATCCTAGGCAGGCGGTGTCCTGGTGGATTATGATTCACCTCGCATCAGCCTCTTAAAACCGCTCTGGGAAAGATCGGGTGCGTTGCTTCATGCCAGGGACGCCTCTCAAGCCGGCTCGATTGGGCCGCCCGGGTGCCCAAGCCATGCAGTGAGCGGCAGCCAAGAACAGGGCCGTAGGCAGAAGACATACTATGGTAGTTGCTCTACATCCCTATTGGGGACGATGCCTTAATGGTGTTTTTTTGTTTCCACGTCCAGGGCCGATATGGGCCACTAGGCATTCCTTGGTTTGCAGCCTTTAAAAACAATTGTTAACTCTAGAAACAGTTAGCGGGGTTTGCTTCCTTACCTGGAGAAGCCCGAAGAATCCCCCCTGGCACAGAGGAGAAGGCGCCAATTTAGTGCTCTGGAGTGATTTGCTCCCTGGAGTTGACTGAGCCCTGACTGGCTGATAAAAATATAGTTGCAGCGCAGTGACGAGCACGCGACCATCAGAAATTCAGGGCTCTGAGAGATCGAACAGGGCAAATAGCGAGTTACAAAAGAGCTAGATCAGGATGGGCATTGAGCTCAGGCAACGTTGGGCAGCTTGCCTTAGCATCTAGTAATAAACCTAGGATGGAGGAAGACGTTGGAGGAATCATGTAGCGGCTTAGGGCTAGGGCTTGCCCAATTTGGCGTAGCCTGGTATAGTAGCACCTTAGGATTTATTCAACACAGTTTATCGCTATATACAGAGTATTGAAGAGCGCTTTATTCTGGACTTCGGTCTACTGCCTCCCTTTAGCTTTCTTTTCCTTTCCGTCTGAGTTAACTTCTTACGTGGAATATGGCTGGGTTTGTGGATACTGCTAGGCTTCTTCCATGAAACAGGGGATGCTATTTTTCAGTGAGGTGACTGATGACAATGAATCTAACATCAACGTCCGCTTCCTTCCAGAAGAGCTTGCTTTCTACTACATACATTTGCTTGCTTGTTTGAGGATCGTATTCATTAAGATGCCCTTCTCAGAGAGAAGCCTCGGAACAAAATGATAATCGGGATGGATGTCTATAAAATATGACCTTTTTTTCTTTGCATACCCTTCTTCCTTCAGTCTCTTACTCTTGTGGATGTCGAAACTACTAGGTGCTGAAATCCTTTATTTACTTTGTTAATTGAGACCAGATTCTAATATTTTATTTTTCTACCTTCTGAGTTAGTTGTTTGGCGGGCAACGCTACGTACACCATGCCAGGCTACGAGAGGATGCGCGGGTTTAACCGGACTAGATGTCGGGAAAGGTTTCCATCCGAGCGAGGCCTTGCGTTTGAGTTTTGTATCCTACAAGTGCCGTACCGGCATTATATCTCTGGGCGACGTAGCCTCCTGCGATACGGATTGCTGGCTGACGGCCGATGGGAAGGTCTGGGTGTCTTCAGACTCTGGAACAATTCACGAGTACACGAGACATCTAGATGAAGAGATTTGACGTCGAGGAAAGTGAGGCGTGCTGTGCGAAGGACGGCAACTACGACTTATTCATCTTTCTCGGACTTACGCCAGATACAACCTGTTAGTTACAGCAAAAGTGCCGTGTGGGAGAGGGTTCTGGTTTTCTCGCAGGAAGTGCATGGGGAGGAGGGATCGTATTGAGTTTAGACGTATTTTTGACAAGTTTCGTTTCACTCAACCATCTGCGCGGGGTTCGGGATCAAATGAGTTGAAACACATTTCTGCGGATACAGAAGGGAAGAAGCGTCCTTCCACTGAACCATCTGCTTGGGATCCGACCGAAACGTTGGTAGATGCAGGTGTATGACGTCTTTTTTGCACTGGTTTAGTCTTGCTCCTAGTTAAAACCGCTGTCTTTTCCCTGATTAACTAGACACTAAATGACTTGCGTTAGTCTCTCGCCCTGCCTCCTCCTGGTTCCAGGGCGTGGAAATTACAATATCCCCGCAAACGCCTCTAACCAATCTGTTCTCTTTTGGTGATTCCTCCAACGACCCTACCGCATTGTCGATGTTCCAGCCATAATACGTTTGGAGGCTATTGCTTTCATTATTGCTATCTTGCCCAGAGACGCGATCATCTATAAAGCGGCTAGAGCGACTTGTTTGATTTTTGAAGGAGTAACTTATAGTTAGTTATCCGTGTCTTCGGATTCGAATGTTCATTAGTTATTTTGCGTTGCCCATTCATTGTTAAATGAACTTCTATTTGAGAGCACTGTGGCCAACGGGAAGTCATCCCGGCACCTTCTTGTAACATCCGCTTGACGTAATTCGATAGAAAGTACCAACGGAGAGGGAATCCGTTCGTTATTGGAGTTTCGAAATGTGCAACTGTGGCTGCTGGTCTTTCACCTTAAAATACCTGGTTGGTTAGCTATTCTTTAGCCCCAGCACGGTACCTAGGTAGTCATGTTGCCCTGCCACAGGGTCCGAATCAGAAAATGAGACTGGTTCTGGTTTTGATGGGCGGGTGCTGCAATGGCGTTTTTCTTTCTAGTTTCCCTTATGGTTGGGTGCATCGCGTACGGTTGATTTCCGTTGATGTTCGCTGGTTAAAGAAATAGAGAATTAGGGGCCCTCTGCGCTGAAACGCCCAGTTGATCCCTTTAACTAATTTAACAATTCAAGTACATTACGTACGTGCACACAAACGAAATCGCCCGGAATTTAGGGCTTCAACCATGGGAACTGCCCTTTGCGATGGTCGGGGGTAGCAAATATAACCCCTGCCAACCACTCCTCTGCTTTTATTTAGCTGCTTTGATGGCGGAGAAACATTCGGGGAGTCTGGTTCAACTCACAAGCTTAATGGATATTCTCTGCTGGCTGCCCTCCTCCAGGACAACGTCATTGGTGCTCAACTGGATAAAATAGTTATGTGTCCAGAGGGTATTGTTAGCAAACACCGACTTATCCACCAGGATATTTCCAGGAAGTGGTCAAGCCCATCTTTTCATGGTTAAGGGATGATCCACAACAAAAATACATTTCTGCACTGATAGCAAACTCTCTCCAACAAGCACAGGAGATACAGGCTCAGATCTGCACTCCACTGTGCGAGAATGCGCTTCGGAACCCCATGCAGGGACCCGTCCTGATTTCAGTGATGTGAGGTCTGTTGAACCCTCCATGTTGAGATTTCCAGCCAGCCGAGAACCATCCCGTACTCTGATTGCTGGCCTTGTTTGACTAGCTTCCCTTGAACAACTTTGGCACTTCTTTGTGGCCCCAGCCCAGGTTGGCCGATTGGATAGTTCAGTCTTCTTGCACGCCCAGATCAAGAGCTGCTCTCCCAGCCGTCGTCTTGATAAAGGGCTGTAACGTGGCACCTGTCACAGTGGACTGCTGAGCTTTCAATTTCAGACCTGCTGGAATTCTTTAAAGCGTGTGTTTGCTTTGTTATCCCGATTCTTGTTTTTCTTTCTTTCTCTTCACCGGTTCACTTCGGTTCTTCTCTCCCACCTCCCCACTGTTTGTTCACCGCTTTTCCTGGACGCTTCGCCTCGGTATGGGAAAGAATGACAGCAGTAGAAATTCGGGCTCGAGGAGTCTGAGCCAAAGACATCGAATCGTCCACGTCTCTCTGCCTTACGGCTATTGCTAGAGATTACCAGATGAATCAGGTAGCGAACCTAAAAGAGAATTTGGCTTGGAAGGAAGAAAGGGACAGAAAAAAAGAAAGAGGAGGTTGTATAGTGTTTGTGGATTTCAGGGATTAGACGGTAGCCTCGAGACCCATGTTGAAGCAAAGCGGGCAGGGAAAAAGCAAGCCAGAACAAAGAAAAACTGAAGGATTATGGGCACAGAGGCGGCAGAGGCTGAGTGGAGGGGGGAGCATGGGATGGAACGAGGCAAATGATGCAACACGATATCTTCACCCGTCCTCGCCGCCCGCTCGACAAGGAGATACTTTCATAGATATATTTCATAGATATCCCCCCCCGTCCCCAAAATGGACTCCCACCAAAACCCCAGAAACCTCGTGATACGTCCTGGATGGCGATTTTCCTCATCGCTTGACTAACATTTCACTGTTTGCCTGTTCTACTCTGTCATTCAGTCTTGCCTCGTCAAGGCATCCAATCGCAGATCGCCGTGCGCTGCGCGCTTTTCTTGGTTGATATTACATACCTTGCTTGTTATCGCCGCTTTGTTTGGCCTTGCTGCAGTTGGTAAAGCCCTTAGCCCTGGCTTTTCTCTGTTGTGCTTCCCCGGGCGTTGCGAATCAGACTGAAGAAGACCTTTATTCCTTTCTTTGCTTATGGCAACTATTGATTCCCACTCATTTTGAGGGTGTTATACGACCTGCCACATATGCGCTTGGGTGCTTCCTTTTTGTTTGTAGCGATGGTTTGTTTGAGAGCCTAAGTGCGCCAACATGGAGGTGGAATGAAGTACTTTGTTTTTTTTTTTTGGCTTTTTCATTTTTGCTTCTTGGAATACGTTGTTCTTATTAGGGGGTTGCTCAGATGGTAAGATCGGTGGATGGTTTTTTGCTTTCACTTTGAGCTCCTGGTTCTACTGCCGTTTATTGGTATAACAATAGCCCTTCGGCTATTATCCTGTAGATGAGGAAATGGAAACAACCGTATACCACTGAGCTATTGCTAGTCTTACAACGATTTTGATACCCGAGTTCCTTCTGATGACTGTTCTGTTTCTTGCGGTCGCCTGACAGAAATTACACAATTTGCTAAAGCAAATTATACGGATGTCTATCAAATTTGTCTACATTTATTGTCTGAAGATTACCGTTGGTAAAACTCTTCGCCCAGATTGATATGGCGATAGGCTACGCGACAATTCTTTCCTATTGTTACAACATTATCTTATTGTTTTGTGTGATTAAAATCCAGATTTTGGGTTTAGGGATATAGAGCGAATACTATTGCAAAATCTTAAGTAGGATACATATATCATCGCTGCCGTCATCGAAAATGAAGTTAGCCGTTAAAGGCCGCCAATGGTTCCTTGCATGCAAGTCTGAAGTATTCAGTATTAGCCGTAACATCGTCGAATATACCAGTATGCAGCTTCACGACTATCAATTCGAAGCCCTGGGTCGGGCCCCTCAATCTGTTCGACAGAAGACCTGACTTTATCCAAGGGTGACTCGCCAAACACATTTGTTGCAAAGGGGTCTGCGCCTGCTCCTATAAGTAGCAAAACAGCATCAGTGTTTCGGTCGTTTACAGCAATATGTAGTGGTGTCTCGCCTGAGTCACTCTCATGAGGGTTTAAGTAGGCGCCTTTGTTAATAAGTACGGCTGCGATGTCAATTTTCCCTTCTTCGACGGCGATATGGAGGGGCGTCGAGAGGCCTGGATATCTGGCGTTGATATTCGCACCTGCGTCAAGGAGGCGATTTAAAATCCCGAGGTGGCCTTTAGTACAAGCACTATGGATCGCCTCCTCGCCGGCACAGTCACGTAGGAGTGGATTCGCGCCATTCTCCAGAAGAAGCTGGACGATCTCTTCATGCCCAGAATCAATGGCACGGTGAAGAGCATGATAACGTTCTTGATCAGCTGCTACATTGGGGTCCGCGCCTTGTTTCAGGAGGAGTTCAACAATATGTATATGGCCTGCGCTGACTGCGACATCGAGCGGATACACGCCATTTCGGTCGGAGGAACAGCTTGCGCCTGCGTTGATGAGTTGCTGGATAATTTGGACGTTACCTTTCTCTACCGCTCTGTGCAGGATAAGGGGCTTTGTTGTGCTCTGGGGCAGCGAGAATTGGTTGCCGTTCGCTCGGAAGAGAATATCAAACGTTTCTTGATTAGCCTCACAGGCTGCGTAGTGCAACGCTGTCCATCTGTTGTGATCACAGAGGGTACGGTCAAGCCCCTTTGACAGGAGATACTCTAGTAGCTCATGTTGGCCAGCAATAGCTCCAACATGGAGTAAGGACCGCCCATTAGAGTCTATAGCGTCGAGATTCGCTCCAGCAGCAAGGAGAATATCCACGACTTCCCTGTGGCCCGAGTAAACCGCGTGGTGGAGTGCCGTGAATCCTGCCGAGTCTTGGATGGCGATGTCGACGACGCCGCTATCAAGAAGCGCTTTGAGCTCTGTAGTATAGCCCTTCTCGCATAGTGCGTGGAGTACAGACATGCCTCTCACATCGAGTAAAGACGGATCAACACCCAAAGAAGCAAATAACTTGACTACTTCAGCGTTGCCTCCACTGGGTGCTGGAATAGCAATTACCGAGCCAACAGTACTATCGTAAATGTCCGGCACCGCAGCGTTGAATAGAACAGTCCGCCGGTGCACATCGAGAGTCGAAATATCTGCCCCCTTTTTCATAAGAAATTCCACCATCTCCTTATGCCCCCCGGCGGCCGCGTAGTGGATTGATGAACGCCCAAATGGTGAGTCTTCTTGCGAGACGGCAACTCCCGCATCCACCAACAATCGCGCCATTTCCATGTCCCCTCGTGCAGCGACCATATCCATGGCATTATATCCGCGGCGTTGGGGAGCGGCGGCATCAACGCCCAGTTCTAGGAGATACTTCACGACTGACAAGTGGCCTGTACAGGCAGCTTTGTGAAAGGGGATTTTTCCATCTCTGGCCGCCTGTAAACGGCCACCGGACTTTTCAAACAGTAGTTCCACAGTTGACCTCAAGCCTTTCTCGGCAGCTAACTGGAGCGAATATCTGTAGTTCAGAAATGAGAACGTTTTCTCTGGAGCCTGGTTCAACAGGGTGTCTGCCAGGCGTGCGAGTCCTTTCCGTGTCGCCCATTCGAGAACCGTTTGATGTGCTTTGACAAAACCACCTCCTGCTGTGGGGCCAAGATACATTTCTTTTTTGCGAAAGACATGTTTGACAGCAGCTTTATGGATTCTTGGAATAGCTATGTCATAGAAGACGCGTGCTGTTTGGGAGAAACTAATGAGATCCCCCAGTTTGAGATAGGAGTTGATTTCACGAATCAACTCGGTGGGAAGGGTTGACAGAGTATTGGACATGATGGAATGGATGCATGGAACCCCCTGCGATATGGCACATGGCCATGCTGCCGGCCTGGGAGGGGGCAAAGCAGGGGGTATAAATACTAAGATACGCACCCCCTGTAGGTTGTAGGAGGTGACACTACTGTAGTAGGGCATTTTAGGCGCGTTGCTGCCCTGATGGTGAGGCCTAGGCTCGTCATTGCTGAGTGTGCTCAAGACGAAACAAAATTAAGTATCCAGAATCACGAGTAAGGCGAACGAGATATTTCGAGCGGCTAAAACTGATCATCATCGTAGCAAGACTTCATAGCGTTAATGACAGAGTACTTCATACGGGGGCGGATGCACATATGTGTGGCGTTGATCAGAGTAAATTAACCACCAGAAACAGCCCAAGTGCAAGTTCGCGATATGTGGCCTCAAAAACCATATTGTGGCGGACGAATTGCTTGGTTCTTCCCAGCCACCCCTACGCAGAGCGATAAGAAGCTTGATTAATATGAGAGAGCGATCGCTCGCTGGGCGGAAGTTAACTAACTAGTTAACTATCTAACTAACTATGGTGGAAGACTGCCTGTACAGTTTACATGTACGTACACTACGCTGCGTATACTACATATCAAATCCGCTGTGTAAAGAAGTAACTAGTTAACCCCACTCTTTGTAAATCTCGTATAGAAAAAAACTCATTTGACTCGTTTACTAGTTTGGTGCACTTGGTCTCTTTCGGCCTAATTAGTTTTGCCCTCATACTCCTGGGGAAAGTGGGATCTCAACTACACCGTATATTCAATATGAGGAGGGGATAATTAGAAATATAAAGATAAATTCTCTACATTTTATGCATTGGGGATCATCCTCCGCCTTTACCTAGTTGTTTCCTGCTCTCCTGGTCCAAAATCGCTGATTGCTGGCAAGCTATACCCATACTTCGAAAGTGTAAGATCCCCAGCTCTGTTTGCATCACTACTCACTCCTTCACAATACCACTCGCGATCTACTCATGCGCGAGTAGAAACTAATTGTACATACCTAGATTACTTGGACTAAGCAGCACAGTTGGTCTGTGGACATTTCATGCGTAACTTACACACAATGGCCATGCAGCTTCCACGGCTACCTAATGTCGAGAGGTTGAACGACAAGATAATCCGGATACTAGGTGGAAATCCGGGAAAGGCATGCATGCACACGTACAACATAAATCAGTTTCATATATTGATTCGCCCAAATTCTCCGTGCTTGTCTCCTCCGGGAACTTATTAAGGGCGCTGGAAAATGGTTATCCGCTGGGACCGTCCACTACCCTTTGGATATACAAAACCGGGATTGGGAATGCGCTATCCTTATTCGTTATTTCCTTCGCTTCTTTATCTTTTCCTGAGGCGTTATGGCTTTGATTTAATTGATTAACTAACCGCTGGAGAGAAATTCACTTTCTACACTGATTAAATACCCCATTTTCCCCGCTTGCTACTATTCATTATTAACTAAACGTAGGAACCAATACATACCTCATCGGCCAAGGCCATGAACGTCTCCTCATAGACGCAGGGGAAGGCCGTGCGATATGGTCCGAAAACCTGAAGGCCACACTGGAAAGTGAAAAAGCTACTATAAAAGCCGCTCTCTTAACCCACTGGCAACCTGATCATATTCGGGGAGTGCCTGCCCTAGTCAAGGTCTGCCCTGGCGTGAAGATACACACGAACCAACCCGATCTAGACGGCCAGTTGAATATCGAGGATGGGCAGGTATTTAAAGTCGAGGGTGCAACGTTGAGAACATATAGTACGCCAGGCCATACGAACGATCACATGGTATTCATGCTTGCTGAGGAAGATGCGTTGTTTACGGGGGATAGTATGCATCAATTCATTTTTTTCCATTCCACCCATCTACCCCCTTCCTCTATACCTTAATCGATTTGCCGTGGTATATAATGAACATGAAACTGACATGTCACAATTTACTCACCCTCCCAGACGTCCTCGGCCACGGCACCTCCGTCTTCGAAGATCTAGAAGTCTACCTATCTTCTCTCGAAAAGATGCAATATGTTTTCTCCGGCCGCGCCTATCCGGGCCATGGAGCCGTGATAGAAGATGGAAACTCCAAAATATCCGAGTACATCCAGCACCGACAGCAGCGGGAAGACGAAGTGTTGCAAGTGTTAACGTATGGTTCGTTAAGATCCGAGAGCGACAGACCACCTTCGCCAGTTAAGAGTGAGAGACTACGAAGATGGACGCGTATGGAGATGGTGAAAGTCATATATCATGATTTGCCGGTGAATTTACATGTTCCGGCTTCGCATGGGGTGCTTCAGGTTCTGAAAAAGTTGGATGGGGAAGCGAAGGTTGTGAGGGGGGGAGAGAGTGACGGGCCGGGGGAGCGGTTTAAGATAGTTCTGTGATGCTATATACGCCGATTCAGCTGTTTAGTACATCGACTTGGTTCATGATTGGAGTGTTCAAGATATGTGTGGAGCGCAGAATGCATATGATGGAACTGGAATCACAATTCAGAAATTACGAAAGATTGCACTGAGAACATATCCACTGCTGTATCAAACATAAGATATTATTCCTAAGATGTCCCCTGTATAAACCAGATAAAAAACCCAAACCTCCAACTAGTCATTAACATATACTATCTGGCAAATCCAACTTCTCACCTAAAGTTCCCAACCAATCACCAATAACCCAGAAGAAAATGCAATTTCTCGCCCATTTCCCTAACTTGAGTCACTCGACGATGAATCCCGCCGCTTCACCTTTGCCTCAATATGTAGAACCGGCTGAATGTGTACTTCCTGTGGTAGTTGTGGTGGTGTATACACTGCCTGGGGTGCAATGACAATGTTAACCGGCTTTCGCCCAGGCACGGCGTTTGTCAAGCTGGCTGGCGGTGTATTTGAGATGGGCAGCTGATAGGGGTCGGTGCCACCCACACCGTTGCTTGGGTAATTATCAGCAGGCATGTTGTGTGCCGTGTTTGGTGTCACCATATTTGGACTCATGCTAGGGACCCCATTCGAAGACATGTTTAGGGCCACATTCGGATCGGTGCTAGGGGTCATGTAATGGGTTGCATTCGGTACCATGTTGGGGGACACATTTTGAGGGACAGTTTGCTGATGGGGCGGCGAATTTATTCGAATGGGAGGCTGCTGCTGTAGTAGTTGCTGCCATGGGAGTTGCTCGTTTGCCAGAGGGGGAGGAGAGTGGGGGGAATGAGGTACTGGTAACGGCTGCTGCTGCTGCTGATATTCACTATATTCTTGGGACTGGTGGTTCTGATGTTGCTGCTGCTGAAGGTCATCCTGGTATTGTTGCTGATTTGTCTCTTGCTGCTGTTGGAACTCGGAATAGATTTGCTGATCCGGTTGGGATGGTGGTTGAAATTGGGGCAACGGCTGTTGTTGGGTCTCCGTAAATCCTTGAGTTTGCTGAGGCTGTGGTTGCGGTTGGAGATAGGAATGAGTGGAGGGGTCTGGGGGAACAAACGGCTGTCCATACGATGGCTTCCGAACTGAATGCTGTGACAGTCCACCTTGCAGCGGAGTAGGTTGCGTCATGGTTGTCACCGTTGGATCAGGCGTTGGCGACATCTCCATTGGTGGCGGCTGTGCTGGTTGTTGGTTAACGTACATGGTACGTGAAGGGCTACGTCGCGGAGGAGCGATAGGCTGACCCAGGCATTGCGCACACCAACCGTCCTGGCCGCGGAGGGCTTCAGTGATGCCTAGGGTCAAGAGGCAAACAGTAACTCTAAGCGCAACAGCGAACCGTTTTGTTGAGCAGCCGTAGCAGAGTTCGTTGCAGATGACGGCGCGCGGAGTGACATATTCGTCGTTGGTGTAGGGTGACTGTTGCTGTTGCCGGTATGGGTCCTGATACGCCATGGTTGGTATGTTTGGGAATGAAACTAATAGAAGACTCCCCTGTGGCACCAAAAAGGCACACTGATGCTTGCCGTGGAGCGTCGCTGCGTATCAAAGATTAAGCGCTCTCCAACTAAAATATTTGGTATGCTACCAAATGGGAAGAAGTTGAAAAATTAAAACCGGGAGAACATGGTTGTGACGTTGGGAAATGGTCAAATATCGCTAAGAAGCAATAAAATGAGTCGTTGAACATCACGGGCTCTATTAAGCTTCAAGCCTGACCCTTGCTGACGAGCTTCTCCCATGGCCATCATGCGATTGAGCCTCATCGCGCGGTGAGCCTTGAAAGGAAAACATGTGGTTAGACAGGAAAAGTCATTATTGGGAACGATTATCTCATGGAGGACAAGGAAGTCATCTCTCATTCGTTTGGCGTTTCGACCAGGGTTGAAGCTAGGTCAAATCATTCCACGTAGAAGGAGAGCAAGGGTCCATGTATCGCCAACAATGGATGCGCTGCTGGCTGCAGATATCCAGAATGCCGAGGCCATCACCCATTCACACTCTCTATCGTTGAGCCACTTCGGTAGACGGAGTCGTCTTACTGGATTTCACGCTTGAGCCTCAACATTGGCGGGAGCCGAGACTTTCTTGGCGGCGGTCGGGCAATCTGGGCCTGCGCCTCCAGCGAGGTCTGTGGCAGCCCGTCAAGACGTTCACTTCTGCGATATCCCTAGTTCTATTTTAAAGGAGCTGTAGCTCTTGCGATATCCAATGATAATGCGGCATTTTTCTCCGATTTCTCATCACGCGGAATAAGGTCCGGCCCGCTTCATCCCGGCGACTCCGGAAATAACAAAACAGCGAAATGATAGAAGATGCGCGTGGGGGAATTCAAGTGTAAACTGGGATATTATTCGCTGGAGGCATTCCACGCTTGGGCTACCTTCGACATGACGACCCATGACTTGTGAATATCGGATGGAATTGATGTCAGGAACGCTTTAAAATTGTAGCCTCAGCCTAAAAAAACTATATACGCCTCGTCTGGCTTATTTCTCTGCAGGTGTTACCGGCAATTGGTGAGCATGAGGCTCACCACTAAATTCGTAAGGGCCAGCTAGTTGTGGCGCTGGATGAGGTTGAATCGGAGCCAGTACTGGCTTAAGCTCCAAAAATTTCTGCTCGACCAGTCGCTGAATTTCCCCGTCATTGACAAACCAGCTTCTTTGTCGGCCAAGCAGAAGGACAGTTGCAAAAACCACCAGGAGGCCGACGGCCGTTCCACCAACTGCACCTCCAAGCATAGCTGTGGTGACACCTTGTCCATCATTAGTTTTGGACCCTTTCACAAGTCAGTCGGATTCATACTAAGAAGGTGAGCATTCCAGATATCCTTACCACCGTCGCCGGGGTTGTTTTGGCTTCCCGGGCTTCCACCATTATTACCATCACCACCATTACCAGCGCCTCCACCATCTCCCCCATTGTCCAGAGGAGATTTACCAGGACAGGGAATGTTCGGATTCAGGCCATCGTCATTCAGATTCAAGATCGTAAAATAACCAGAATAAACAGTAAGCTGCCCTTCGCGGATGGCAATTAGATAGTCACAGCCACTGCTGGGCGCATTCGGCAACGTTTTTGCCGAAAGAGCACGAAGGAAATTGTCATCACGACTTCGCCAGAAATAAGAACCGTTATTAGGCGTATTATCTGCAGGGTTAGAGTTAAAAAGCAAAGATATAAGTTTTAAGTGCCACAAAATGATGGGCAAAATTGTCCCCAATTCACTAAAAGCAAGGGAGGGGATAAAGCTGCGCGCGCTAGGACAATATATGGCCGACAACCAAGAGGGAAAACGCACTGGTAATTAGATGAACCGTGGTGAGATTATGCGGGTGACCTTTTCGAAGCTCAATACTGACTGAATCTTGGGAAGAGGCAGACTGCCAGCGAATGTCGAGGTCAATCCCCGTGGTTATCCCATCGCCACTTTGGGGGTGGATGATTTTTGAGGTGTCTGCGCGTTTGGAGGAGGAAACGCCCGAGACAAGAGTGCTTGCAAGGGCGAGGAACAGCGCAATGAGCGACAGAGGAGGAAACATCGTCGCTGCATATGGAGATCAACTGAACGAACAGCTTAGTTCTCTTCAGCGAAGAGGCAGAACGAGGACAAATATCTCCCTCGAAATGGTGGCCGCGATTCAAGGAAAAAGGGGAGGGGGAACGAACGTGGGTTGCTGCCATCGCGGCGGGAGTGCGCTTCTCGTTGCCAAGTCCACTTGACTGACCCAAGGCATCCTTTCAAGCTTCCGCCGCTTGGAGTTTCACCGAAAGTGGCACCAGCTCGTATTCATCTACCGTCTAAGAGCCAAGGGAGTTGAATCCTGTCGTATCAGATCTTGCCAGGCGGCCGCTGTTGGGTTGATCCCCTGTGTGCTGCCAAGAGCTGCTGCTTGGCCTGGTCCCGCGGCGTCAGGAAGAATGAGACGAGACAGATCGAACGCAGCCTTTGAAAAGCTTGAACGAAACAGATTTGCTTCCAGCGCAGGTATGAATGTGGTCGACAGATGTCTCCTCATATTCTCTCTACCTCGCTACCGATTCCGAAAAATGTCTCTTTGCCTCAAAGTTGAGAAGCGCCCTGGGTTTTCTGATCTGGTAACTACACTATCAAGGCCAAAAAAAAGAACAAAAAACATACACCTTCTTATATCTTCAAGACAACTACTCTGTACCATGTACATAGCTGCGGAGTAGAGTAACTTACGGCCTGCAGTACATCATTGCAGATCAGCCATAGCCATCCTCGGTTAAATATGGGCATCCGCTCGTTTGCACTGCCTACCACAACATTCTTTTTATTCTTGACTTTCCTAACAGCTTGAAAGGGGAGTGAGTGAGATACTCTATTCTTTTTGATGGAATTCATGGAATCATTCCGCTTTCTTGCTTCAAAAGCGAATGCACCATTAACGTACGAAATATTCTAATATTGGAAGCAGCCACATCGCAAATTCTTCACGTAACAACACCATATAGTTAGCCACCGAGCTGCAGTTAGTCAGTATGTTGTGAGATAGAATTTGAGCTTTGCGGCTAGTTACTGACGTGAAGATTTTATGCTAACTGTAAAGGATATTGTCAGGCCTTCTAAAGGGAAATTTTCCAATATATACACATAGTCCTATCAGACTCCTGAAAATTCTATACAATTTGCAATGTGGAGGACGTTTTAATCTCTTGCATGGATGAGTTTCCTTGCCGTTTGGGTCCTCGCCCAAACCCAGGACGAGCAGACCCTAGAATTCATCAGGGAGCATTATAACATACCTGGACTGGCAGCTGCAAGGTTGAGAGACTCCGTTGTATCGAAGGGTGCCGTTGGATGCCTCCTAGGAGGAGATAGCTACGGAACAGCTGTTCAAGCCCTTAGGGATAAAATATAGCTTTAGGACCCCGCCAGAATCCAGCATCGTATCCGTCGACAACCCATAGGGCCACATGGTAACTGTTCTTCAGATCCCCCAATTCCCATCGGAGGCCCGCTAATCAGACGCGATAACCCACCAGCTCTATCTCCTGCTGGTCGGGTACACTGTGACATTGATTCTTACAGTAAATTTATTCAATTACATCTTAACGGATATCACGGGCGATAACCCCTCTTAAAATTAGTTCCGAAACATTCAAAAAGCTACACACACTGTATCCATCGTTGCCATCCGACACTCTGGCCTACACATATGGTGGGTAGAACTTTTTAGACGGGTCAACGACTCCATGGTCGAAAGGACCAATTCTCTCACACGCGGGATCAAACACCCTCCACTACGTCGAGGCTATCCTGGCGCCCCATCTAGGAGAAAAAGGAGAAGCTTTAATGACTTTCATGAATGTTGGCAATGCTGTGTAGGGGGGGACGTCACCTTCTGGGGATGCGACCGTTGGTATCTTTGCGGCTATGTTAAATGGCACTCTGTTTCTACCCGACAAGGATTAAAACTGAAGGCTGATTACTGGTTGAGCAGTAGCGATGGATGAATATAAGGTAAAGATACATCTACGATATAATTTTGGGGGGATATACGGTATGTTCCTAATCTAAACAGATAAGCTATTGCCTGTACGTATATTTTTCATCGTCTTAGCAAGCATGGAGAATGTCAACATTACAGACACCGCGGGCTGAGCACAGCCGGAACCTTGGTTTCTGTAACCCCAAGTTTAAAAGGTGGGTAAGGTTCAGTTTAAGGGCTTTTGGTATTTGGCGTAGGTTATTCATCTAGATGGAATCGCAACTCTTACGACTATCATTCTCGATCATCACGTCTACAGGATGGCCTCTTGGCTGTAGCTTACGCCCGTATCAAACAATCCCTAATTTCACTTCTGAACGGAGTAAACATCGTCCCTTGACAAGAGATCAGAGGTTGAAGATAGGATTCGAGGCTATAAGTGTGTCAACTAATGTTTTTGGCGCCAAACCGTTCATAGGTGTACCTGTCTGGAGGATACATTGTCCGGTTGATTCTTTCGGATTTAGAACTGTCCC
The DNA here is from genome assembly GCA_018296065.1 of Blastomyces percursus. NCBI lineage: Eukaryota > Fungi > Ascomycota > Eurotiomycetes > Onygenales > Ajellomycetaceae > Blastomyces > Blastomyces percursus. The sequence goes on from JAFEJD010000386.1 coordinate 18,622, forward strand.
TTGGATCGCTGCATCTAACGCCTACCACGTACTATTGTATTGAAAAAGTATATGGCCAACCTATCCATCTTGTGATTCTTAAATATTGCAATTCTGCGCTTAATGCTAATATTACTGGAAAGTCAGTGGCACAAGGCGATCAGTTAAAGCCCTTGTTTCCCTACTCATATACTCTGAGTAATTGCCAATGAACAAGTGACGACGAGAATCCAAATAGTCACTGATTAATGCTCTGGACAATTTCACCAGCGTTGCAAGAACGTTTTCTGTTGCAATGATCTGGTACGAAATAAATAAGCTAAAAGCTGCACAAACCTTATTTATTTATAGGCTCGCGCATAGGCCACACCACGTGGCAAACAACTCATGCCAAACTTGGTCGGTCGCAAAAACGACGCACCTTTCACCCCGCAAACAAGACAACACCCGTGCTTTGATAGGACCGACTTTTCCATGGGTTGGATAGGCCTGGGGGCCTTGGTTGTCTCGGTTTCCCTTTTACTATTCAAGCATCTTCTGGGGTCTTGGAGTTTTGCTCATTTGCACGAATGGTTTCGAAATAGACGGGGCGCATCGCCCAATACGGTGACGAACATTCCTTCATCACCGGCCACACTACCTCCATCACCTCCTGAGGCCAGGTCTATATTGGACAGAGACGCATCTAAAATGGATGAGCACCAAACAGATCCTATATCAGATGACTCGACCCCGAAAGCGGCCCCGGTTCAACTCCCGTTAATAGACATACCGACTTTCAATTTAAAAAGCCCTGCTGTTGTCGAAGAACAACCAAACGTCTCGTTGAACCGCAACAACAATCCCTCCCTCTCTCAAAACCGCTCCCCATTATTAGATTCTCCTGTTAAGCTTTCATCACACCCCACAGTCAAGAATGATTTGAATAAAAATACCCTTATGGGCACCCCACCCCTACCGACACTAAAAGGCCCAAACCAAAATGCATCTAACTCAGTACCCAAATCGAGTTCCATGTTACCTCCTCCACGGCCTTCGTTGAATGTCCCACTCCGTCCCCCACCATCCGCAGCCTCCTCCCTCCGCGCCCCCCGACCACAGGGCCTCACATCTAGCACACTTGCCCCGGTGCAAATCCAAGGCAAACTACAGCCCTCCCGCCAAGTGGTACTTGAGCCAGGCCACTCACCCCTCGACTGGGCTGCATTAACCTCCAACCCCAACCACAAGCTACGAGGGGAAAACCTTCCACCGACACTCATCCGCGTAACGCCGTCGATGTTGAAGGCGCACAATGGGAGGAAAGGGCGAGACGCATGGACATCATACATGGGTAAAGTCTACAATATATCCCCTTACCTACCGTTCCATCCCGGGGGAAAGAGGGAGCTACTTCGCGGCGCGGGGAAGAACTCCGAGAAGCTTTTTTCAGAGATTCATCCGTGGGTTAACTGGGATGGGATGCTTGCGGAGTGCATGGTTGGAATACTGGTTAGCGAGGACTATAGATCGAGTGTGGATGGGGGTTTGGAAGAGATGGATTGATCGCACGACAACACTGCTACGAAATATGTATGTTTGTTTTAGTAGATACTTTTGTAGATTATACGGTTCCGGGATTTCAGTGACACCCTATTTGTTTTAACTGGAGTTTTTCTTGCTGGGCTGTTCGTACGTTTATTACGCATATTCAGCTATACATCTATTACATACAGGTAGAGGTATTTGGCCAGTCACAATCAACAAAGAATATCCACGTCTTTGCTTTTAGAATCCATAAATGGTTCCACAAACCAAAGGGAAATAGCACATGAGGAGTTGTCGCACCCGGCTCTAACCCCAGCGTTCGGACATCCCTCCAAACCCGTACCGTCTCCAGTAAGCAAACCCTCCTCCCAGCCCAAGAATGACCAGAAACCACAAGAACAAACCACCACCACCACTGCCGGCGCCAGCTTCTACAGAAACGCGAAGAGAAAAAAAATCCGCAGAATAAGCATTCGCCTTGCCGGTGTTTTTTTTTATCCGCAGGGTGGGTACGGTGCAGAGGGGGGAAGATATTGCGGGGCGGGCAGAAAGATGGATGGCCAAAAAGAAGAATAACATACTTCAAAGCTCATCCTTTGCCGTACCTTGGATGTTCACCAGCTCCGTCTCAAAGATCAAAGTGGCCCCGCCTGGGATGGGTCCGACACCGCGGTCACCGTAGGCCAGTTCGGGGGAGATGGTGAGTTTGCGTTTGTCGCCAACGCACATGTCAAGGAGGCCTTGGTCCCATCTAGACGGAGAAGCCCATAGATTAGCTACTGTTTCTCTTAAAGTACAGCAAAGTTGGAAGGGCGAAAAAGGAAAGCTTCGGTCAAAACGGAATTACACACCCCTTGATCACTTGCCCCTTGCCAACGGTAAACACCAAGGGCTGACCGCGGTCGTAGCTGGCGTCAAACTGGGAGCCATCGGAGGCTAAAGTGCCGCGATAGTGCATTGAAACGACATCACCAACTGCGGTACGGCGCTCGCATTCGACGGTATGTGTCTTCTCGATTTTGAGTCCGCTCTCTTCGGCGACGACGGAGGTGGTGAGGGAAAAGAGGGAGAGGGAGAGAAACGTGACGAGGGATTGGACGCGCATTGTTACTTTTGATTGTTATGTTATTCGTTATTTTTTTAATATCTTTGTTATGTCCCAGGCGATGGGTGGTATAGGGGACCGGAGAGACAGGAAAGCAGAGTTGAAAGCTACAGCTAAAGCTCAGAGTTGAGTTGATGTACGGATTAGTTACTATGTAAAAATAGCTACTGGAGACTTATTGTGGTGGACGAATTGCTGGCGAAAATTGGTTCTTCCCAGCCAAGTATCAAAACACTGCAAAATAAGCAAAATGTCCACATTTCATCTAGAATCATTAATATCATTCAAATACACATCAATATCATTTAAATACAAATCTTTCTTATCTTTATCATCAATATATCATCTTAACTCAGTGATTTTATCATCAATAAGATTATACATCTTCTAAAAGATGATTATATGATGAATTCTTTAACGCCTG
>JAFEJD010003867.1:0-21371 GCA_018296065.1 Blastomyces percursus
CGCTCCGGATTGTGGGTTTGGTTCGCGAGTCACTGTATGAGTCGTCGGTAGATAGAGAGTTCGTTCAGCCGGTCAGAGGCAAGGTAATCGAAAGGCATCAGTATCTGTTCCGGATGCATAGGCCGGGCTGCTCTCTCGCGTCTGGCAGCAAGTTCGATTCGCTTCGTGTCTGGTCCGGACGAGTCCCTGGAACCGGGGCTCAACAGGGGAGACTCACAAGAGCTGCTCTGCTCTTAGCCATCACCTTGATGATGTTACCATGCTGCACCACGAGGAGGTGGCAGAGTCGGACTTCGCAGCCCATGGAAAATTTAGGAGTTCGTTGATTTTGTGGTTGGGGTGAGTCTGATTAGTCAGCCACTTACGGCCTCCAGGCGTTATTAACTAAAGAATTCATCATCATCAAAGGTTTCGTAACTAGTTGGTACTGTACCATATGAGAGGGGAACAACCCGCGCGTAGACATGGTAGGAATCGAGCGGGTTTGCGTAGATAGATCGAACAACAAGACATTTTAAGGAACAAAGGCAATGTGTTCGAGAACCATTGTTTGCTTTATTTTCATATGAAACTCGAAACCTACAAACCATGAGTCGTGGCTGGGCAAATCACAGCCCGATCTCCGCGAATCCCGGGTTTTAGTGCAAAAACGAGCCCTGCTCTGGCGTCATGGGAACTTTTGCATCCCCCACCCGACCTTCCACCAACTGTTCTTTTTTGAAGGCAAAAACAGTCTCTGTGCCCACTGCCGCTGTTCCAACGCACTACTTAATGAAACACGATCTCTCTCCTTCATTAGTTGAAAACTAAACATTCCATTCCATTCATTCGCTTTCGGGCCAGGTTCTTGTTGTGGTGGCAGAGCTGGAGCTATATATGGACAACGCTATACGGGGCGCCGAAAAATGGTCTGCGACCATATAGCCTCTCTTAATGGACCACATACTCCATTCACTGCATGACGCGGGTCCGCTAAGAACCACCCCGCGTCTCCATCATTCGTCGGCACTGAAATGCTGTTGTGGGAGTTCACAATGTGCCTATCTCCAACATAATAATGCTGCGCTGGAGGATCTGGAAAAAGACGTCGAAACTGCCGCCCAGCTAGGCCAGGTGGGTATTTTGTTTCCACTTCCTTTTCTTTTTCACCTCTTCATATCTTATATCTATTTGACTTTGATGTCGCTTTGTTGTTCGTGGGTGTTTACTGACATTTTTTATTGCTCTCTTTGCCTCGCGGGTCTAGGCATTATTGCAGCGCCATGAATCTTACATGACAGACGCAGAAGGAGATCGAAGCAGATTACTATTAGAAATGGAACAGCTCGAGCGGGACAAGCGCCAGGCGCAAGCTGAAAATGCGCGGGTCATTGAAGAAAACCGGGAGCTCTTGGAGCAGCTGGAGGAAATGAACAAGTTGATCGTGGAATCGGATGCGCAGATCAAGTCACTCACGGACTCCCTCGAGAGCACACAGCTTCAGGTTAAACAATTGTCAATCTCGGCGTCGCGCGTAGCCCAACTCGAGTGGCAGATTGTTGCGATGGAGAAGGAACAAGAGGAGTTGCAGGCAAAACTTATCGTCACCGAAGAAGATGAGAAATCAGCTATCCAACGATGGAGACAAGCCGAATGCACTTTGCGAGATCTTCAAGACCAGCTCGAGAGGATAGAGAAGGAGTCGAAAGAGGAACAGGAAAGGCATGTGGAGCTACTTGCGCGCATGGAGCGGAGGAGGGCTGTTGAACGAGAATTAGATAGCGCTGCGGGTCGACTCAAAGGTGCCGCTGCTGCCTCGTCACTTGGCCAGAATAAGCCAGGAGTGGTCAGCAATTTCGTGCGTGACATCTTGCAAGATAATGCGAACCTGCAAATGGGCATCGTTGAGCTCAGGGAAATGCTTCAGAACTCAAATGAGGAGGTGCAGAACCTGCGGGAACAGGTTCTCCTCCATCAACCACTGACTCCGGAGCGGAATGAACGACAGTCCCGACAGAAGGCACTTCCGCTTAGTGACGAACTCGACGCGAAACTCCCGCCAGTGGCATCCCAGGAGTTTCACGTCCATCACCACTACCACTCGCCTATCCCAGTCGTTTCCCAGAGAAAGGAAAGGGTACAAATCCCGATGCACCGTCGCCAGAGGAGGAAGAGACCTATGATTTCTTCTCCACTTCTCCAGTCTCCTCGCATTTCCTCACGCATGTCACAAACATCGCACCGTCCACATGGTCCTGCTTCGTCGACATCAACCATACTCTCCCAAACTTCAGTTTCTATCCCTCCACCCTCGAATGGCCGCAGTTGGTCGACTCAAGTCTGCGGTTCCGCAGTAGCGGGGTCACTATCGTCATCAATGCCTAGTTCTCCACAGTCTACATATAGAACCTCGTCAATTTTCGATCGCGTAGACCATGGCTTTGAGTCTTCTCGTCCTACTAGCCCGGAGAGCATTGGTTTTGCGTCTCCAAGTGCTAGGCCATACCGTCATCGCAAAGGATCCTTTGATGTCCCCTTCCGACCAATATCTGGCCCGGTTGAATTGCAGGATACGTCTGTAGCTCTTCCAGGTGATGAAATCCAAGAACAAAACGGTGAATGCTTCACTGATGAGAATATACCTCATTGCGAACCTCCCATCCTGGAAGAAGCAGAAAACTCACCAACTCAGGAAACGATCCACGAAGAACCGATGCAGTCTCAACCTTCAATTTGTTCTCAAGAACCTGAGCCCGCGTATGAACCTGAACCTGAACTCTCCTCGCACCTAGAATATCGCAAAGTGAAACGCGCGTCCTCTCATGACAGCCTCCTCTCCATTTCTGGAATGGATATCCATACGCTTCGCTCCCGTCCATCCCAAATGCTCAGTCACTATTCAGCATTGCCTGTCAGAACACCTAGCCGTATAACATCCGCAGGCAAGGAAGTTTCCTTCACGCCGCCCGTCATCTCGCGAACGAACATCATAGTCCCTACCGTGTCCCTTAGCAATGGGGATAAAAGCTCCGACTCACGCTCGCTTCTCTCCTCAGTCGCCGCTGCAGCTGCAGCTGCAACTGACCCAAACGCAACCCCAACCCAAACGCCACCAGGCTCTCTACCGAGCAACGCATCTCCTCTTAACCATCCGGATGATGTTTTCTCCTCTCGTCAGACAGCCAGTTTCAGCAAGCGGGTCGGGGGGTGGGTTCTTGGCAAATGGGGTATGACACCGATAGCATCAGCGAGGGAGTCGTGTTCACCCATATCCTCACGCCGTTCGTCGTTGGCATCCTCGGCTCGGCCACTAGCGCCTCCACTCATCTCTGCTGCGTCATCAGTATACGCCTCATCCGTCTCCTCTTCAACAATTGCATCAACAACACTGGGGAGACCAGCCGGGGTGAACCAAAAAGGCCGTATCCCGGGGCTCCGTCCACCCGCAAAGGCACCTACGGCTATACAACCCAAGGCAATTGACGAGGAGTCACTGCAGGAAAGCTTGCTTGAGTGACCTTAATTTCAGTAGCTACGCTATCAGCTTCGTTCGTTTGATATGCCCCTTTCTAATTTCTTTGCTTCCTTTTACTTTTGCTGTTTTCACCATTTCATACTTGCGTTTGATACCCAATATGTGCCGTTTCTCTCCGTATCATTATTTCTTCGGATATGTCGTCTCATTGCAAATTTCTATAAAGCTTAATCTCGTACACAAGCTGTTTCACTCCCTGCCTGTTCCATCTCACCATCCACACAGCGACATACTGCCTATTATTAGGAATTTTCCTTTGTATAAACTATCACTAAATCAACCGCATTTCCTACTCTCCTTTCTATGACTTAACACTCTCACGATGTATCGTGTCGAACTTTAATTAATTATTTTATTTTTGCCTTCTTTCCATTTGGACGAATACCCCGGTTTATTAACAACGGCAGCCTAATATGCATTGGATGGCGCCTTGTTTATTTTTATTTTTTTATTTTTATTTTTATTCATTCCTCCCTTCGTCTCCCGTGATTTTATCTTCTCTGCTATCATGTAACATGCATGGTACAGCCCTTCCAGCATTCCAGCATTCCAGCATGATTCTCACACAGGTAAATAACACAGTACATATCTACATGTTTCAGGTCATATTACTCATTTTTCTCCATCGACTGTATATAAATCTAATTTATCAATCCTTACCCCCTTCAACCAAACCCTCCACTGTATATACAACACGTCTCCATTTTCCCACACCCTGTATAACCTCAACTTCTTAAAGTGACATAATGGGATCCAACACACCGGGGTTGTTATTTCGTTTCTCCCGTCACTGTTACTTGTTACACGCATCTATATGTAATGTACTGTATGCCCTGCATATGCAATGTCAACACAAAACCAACAAGGCCGGCATGCATGCGTTGTCAGCCAGTCAAACTGTGAATCTCCCAGATTGGGAGGATATATCATAGAAATATAAGCCTTGGAAACCCCATGGAGGTTACATATAACATACAACGGTTGTCTAATGTAGGTAAGGTAGGTAATGTACGTATGTATGAGCTCTCGGGAGTGGTAGTGTGTGCACGCTATGTTACCTTTCTGCATATACTGTTACTTGGAGTACGTTTCTAGTACTCTATCAATATACTCTTGTGATATCATTTTCCACCACTTATAGCCGTGTGTGAATTTTCTTATAACAATGGCATGGAAGCTCCTAGGTATGTAACTCACATAGCAACGATCTCTTCTACATAGATATCCCAGTGGGAAATAAGAATATCATGAGGTTAGTACGACATGTACTGTGCAATAGACCACAATGGCCTTTTGATAAAGCTCTAGTCACTAAGAGCGGTAAGGGGCGGGAGGGGGGTACCTACATTCGCATGGATACATGTCTAGGCTCGAGCGGTCAGGTAGATACAGGGAGCTAGCTAGCTACTTTATGCTGTGAATGGCTTGTAAGTGTTTTGGATGCCGAAAAATACGCTTCTGGAGTTAGTCGATCTGATAATATGCGGAGGTTACATGATTCAGGCTTCTCGGGGGTTGGATTGTGGTAGAGAATAAAGCATCAGAATCACCCGTTATACAGCATTAGAGGGATTTTGCTCAGATTTCATCAATGGTGGAGGAAATCGGTTTCGAATGGTCTATCTGTCAAACCAGCCCTTCGACAAAACAAGTTTGTTTCACCGACTGCGTCGTGTACCGTATGTAGGTAGATCTTTCTCATGACTCTATAGATCCACCCGAGGACGCGGTTATTAAAAACATGCAGATAGAGATACACGTATACCTCAGTAGAAAAAATCCCATCCCTGATTCGTGCCCGCTTTCTAGAAGTTCTGTTGCCCGCCTACCCGCCTAATTCTACCCCATCCATCCCCAACGGCCGAGAATAGGCTGATGGCGAGATGTGGTCCGTGCTCTGCATAAGATTAGGAAGTACAGCAGTACAGCTAGGAAGGGGACTCCGTACGAATGAAAAGAATAGCGGAAGCAGCGAAGTGGACCTAGGACTCCTTTCTAATGGGGCTGTGCGTGATGCATATATATGCGAGTTATGCGGGGACACCATTTTTCGATATTAAGACAGGGTTTATGATATGGTATATTGAAACGAGAAGGGAGCTGTATAGCACAACGCATTGTAGAGCTGATCCTGAGGGATATAATAGGATTGTTTGGCCACATGAGGTAGGGGCGGCCGGCGGGTGGATCTACAGGTATGAATGTTTTGCATATTAGGAGGTGTGCATGCATCTCCATATGCATTGGCCTATAGGTAAATGGCATAGATAAACATCCTCATGGGCCCTCTTCGGCAGGCGGGAGAGAAAAAGCTGTTGTTTCTTGAGTTGTCAGTGGCTAAATTATCCATGGCCGCATACTCTCCTTCCGCTTCCAGTAATCTTTGAGAAGATCGATTCTAGCATATGTATCTCAGGTCGTTATTGTGAAACGCCTCGACATGGCCTAAGTTTTCTTCTCTTCGTGGCAATAGGAAATATAGAAGAAAATAAGTTGATTGTACCCGAAGGACTATCTCAGAGCTCTGTCTTTGGCAATTGTTAGATGGTAGTGCTTGGAAAGTATGGACACAAATGCGGGGACGAATAAAGGTATATTAGTCGGATAGTATAGCCGTGCAGAAGATTCAAAAATGTGTGGAACATTATCAAGGAAGTAAGGAGTTTGAAATCCTGTACGTCCGGATAGGAACATCGGTACTGTGAAAAAATCCATCCTGGGATTCTAGGGGCGGAGATTCAAAATTTACCCGACGACAGTCCAAACCGCTCGCGTCTAGACAAGAACCGACTGTTAGCACAGCAGCAACGTTGCACGAAGAGAGACGCAATAATGAGTAAAGTGTAGGGGAAGGAAAAGGGAATTCGCTCGCGCACCGCATCGTTTAAGAAAAGTTTCAAAGGTCGCTAGGTTTCGAAGTGTGGCAGACATAATAAATTCTTTAATTCTATGCTTATCGAATAATTCTCGTAACGTTGATGATAAAAGAGGTATAAGGTCCCGGTCATATATCTGCGCATTTATATAAGTCACAGCGTGAATGCGTCGCAAGCTTCACCAGCCACGAGCGACGATATTTGAAAATTGACTTGGGAATGTTGTATGCATACCAGATCGGCTCCAAGCACCACATCAAATGATTGGTACGGTTTTCCAGATGAGGAGAGCCGGTTAGGTTGAAATGGGGTTCCCCATTCCCATATATCTGCACTGATTCTAGTGCATGAAAGGTCGTTTCGCATTGCACAGTCCTTGATTGTAGATATTAATGCAGGGTCTCTGTCCGTAGCCGTCACGCTCCGGGCACCAAGACATTTCAGGCAATACATGGAAAGAAACCCCGTGCCACTTCCGAGCTCAACGACATTTTTCCCTTCAATTAGTAACCTGCCTTCCGGGGTTGTAAGGTAGGTACCAAGATGTAAAGCAGCCTCCCATGTGCGGAATCCGGTGGTTCCCGAGGCAAGTATAAGGTTACGGTTTTCTAACGTTATCACGAATTGACCTTTATGATTTCCCCGTGAACCGTGACCTCTGGGTGCTGTATAACGGATGTATGACAACGTTTGGGCTTCCTCAAAAGGAGGTAGTCGTGGGCGACTGATGAGATCGCTATAGCTCCTCATGAGATCATCCGAGACCTCCTGGAAAAAATGAGATATCGTTAGGGGAAATGAAAATAGTTTAATGCGAGAAATGCGGCGAATCATTTGCCAGTGAAGACCAGAGTTAAAGGAGTCATACATCCTCGTCAGGGTTAGAAATTGACTCTTCCAGTTTAGACATGAGAATTTTGAGAACCCGGATACGATAGCCTGGCGGAGGGATAGGCCAAACGTGAGCTTCATCGAACATTCTCTGGTAGATCAGCTGCTGAACCGCTGGGCTTATGAGGACATTATGTGGTGGTATAGAGAGGCGTGGCGGTTCAAGCAGCTGGAGGTACTGAGCCACAAGCAAATCCACTTGGTCTTCATTGTTAATGGGTGGCTCTACCATCATTATTATTGCGGCCCTGCGTACCTCGTCGTAGTGTTTGGTGAGGTCTACAGGTTCGATCAAGAAGATATTCTGTGTTTGTGGTCGGGTAAACAAAACTTTGACGAGGCTTATAAGCGGCGGGAGACATACTGCCGTATCAGGACTAGTGCCATGCCCACGAGCTGGCCCTAGCCGAGAACCCACATCCAGCAAAATCAAAAAATACATTGAAACACCGTGATTCTTTCGACGACAGCGACATCCGACAAACCCCAGCCGCCAACCATCCTCCTCCCCCTTCGTCGAAGCAGACATTTCGAACTGCCGGTGGTTGGTTCCTTCTCGAAAATTCTGCAATCATGGCTGACGCTCCGGTGACTCTGCGGACACGCAAGTTCATCCGCAACCCTCTTCTGGCTAGAAAGCAGATGGTTGTGTAAGTTTGATCTTTTCATTTGCGCAGGAATGTGGAATAGAGGCTTTGGAAGTTTTGCGATCACAATGCTACAAATGGATATGGATATACGGCTTTTGGTGTCTGGTTTTTGTTTTTTGTGATGATACAGTGATTTCCTAATCGGCTTTTCGTGGCATCTTGCACACAATAGGGACATCCTCCACCCAAACCGCGCCAACATCTCCAAGGACGAGCTCCGTGGGAAACTCTCAGAACTTTACAAGTCCAACAAGGAGCAAGTTTCCGTATTCGGCCTTCGCACGCACTACGGTGGCGGTAAGACCACAGGCTTCGCTCTCATCTACGACTCGACCGAAGCCCTGAAGAAATTCGAGCCCCGTTATCGTCTCGTCCGTATTGGAGCTGCTGAGAAGGTTGAGAAGGCCAGCAGACAACAACGTACGTTTTGGCATATCCTCATTCTGCGTCCTTCCGTCCTTGGGCAATATACGTTGAAATTTTAGCTGACATTCGGATCTACTTAAAATACAGGCAAACAAAGAAAAAACCGATCGAAGAAGTTCCGGGGCACAGCAAAGACCAAGGGACCAAAGAAGGAAAAGAAAAGCAAATAAAAGAGGGGATCCAGGTTTCTTTGCTGTATTTGGTTTTTCATGGTGCTGGGCGGAGACTTCACGACATGGATTTTTTGATTCGCCTAAGGGTCCCAAAATGCGCTGGATGAAATGCTTTTCTTTATCTACCTACATCGATGATGTATTTTAGCTGAAAATCAAGTCATGTGGAGAAATTACACCTTCGTTTATTATTTTGTTGTGCCAGAGACTCGCGGAGCCCCCCGTTTTAGGTGATTTCCGTCTTCTACGCCTACAAATACGGTTTATCTTACCCTACAGCAAAATCGTGAAAACTCGGCACTGAGAACCTTTCTTGTCATATGTTACTCTTATCACAAGGGGTTGTTGATAGTGACGGGCAAATCTCCAGATCAAACAGCTGGGGATCACAGAACAACAAGTTCAACTAATCATTGGACACAACAGAAATAACGAACATACACTCTATCCACCAAGTACAACAATCATCCGCACCATATATTTTCCCCTAAATACCCCTTGATACCCGAAATCGTACCAACGACCCGCCATGTCTCGAGGTGAAACAAGCGATGGGGAAATAAACAGACGGAATGGGGAAAGGGGAGACATGGTACAGGTAGGGACGGTTTGAAACACACAATCTTAAACCAAAACGAGAACATTCGCCCGGCAGCTAGGTTCAACCCACCCACTGCCAAAGAGAGAAACGAGAAGATACCACCGCTTCCATAAAAACACGCTTTCTATCCTATGACACGACGTTGTGCGTGTAATGCACAATAGAAAACAATTAACAAAAATATTAATAAAAAAAATACTAAACCCCAACCGCTGTCTTTAAGAGAGACATATCTTGGCAATTCTAGACAAATATAGGAGATCCATGTAAGAATCAAAACAAAACCATTTTTAACCCCCCTACCAATTCCAGTTTCATCTAATATTTGGCGCATACATACGCAGGTGGTTAGCTGCATCCTAATGAGACTCGTTCATTGTCGTTGACGGATGAAATCAACGTCTGTAACAATGATAAAATCAAATAATAATAAAAAATAATAAAAATAAAAGGGGAAGAAAGAAAGAAGCAATGAATGCGTGAATTTCGTCAGCCCTCAAAGTTATCCGTTTTGTGAGCTGGGAGATTAGATGTTGGGTTCACTGGGGTGTCTGAGCACCTAGGAGCCGACGGCTCGAAGGGTGGAAGACGGACGTACTCCTGTCCATTTGACAAAGTGCTCGATGAGCTGTTCGCGGGCAGCATCGTACTATGGCCGTAGGCCTGCGCTCCGTAGCTGGATTGCTGTCGAAGGTCACTGCCCCGGTGGGATCGTCCACTCAGAGCATTGTCCGAAGAGGACTGGAACCCTTCAACCGACTCTGCCCCTGAGAATGTTGTTGTTGGGCGCATTGGTGTTACCGCCGCGGAGCTGCTAGATAAGACATACCCGAATCCCATATCAGCGGGCCCTATCAGGGGCTTGCTAGTACTTGGCGAATCCGCACCACTGACCATAGTGGTCGGCGTTGTATTCATCGTGCTCCGCTGGTTGCTCGGCGACAAGCCGTCCGGAGCCAAGTGCCCTGAGAATCTGGCATTTAATCCTGGGCCAGTTCCGCAGGGGGGAGGAAGCGAAGGTTCTGCTGAATGGGCTCCCACCGTGCTTCCGTTGTCACGGCCATTGCGACTCGATGCAGGGTTTGGCAATATCCTGTCAGTCACCGCTGACAATGATGAGAATGCACTGAGAAGTGGGAGGGCGGAAGGAAGGTCAGATGATACAGAGACCGGATGCTGAGTATGGGTCATGTAGCTGTAACTAGATCCAAGGGCTGGATGGCCCTCTTGGTCATGGTATATATCTTCATTCCGGATCTTGCCAACTTGAGAAGCCCGAGGGCTACCTATGTACGAAGAGTAGCTGGAACTTCCTGTGGAATCCGTGTTAGGGAGCATATATTGCGGAGATGGGATGCCATACGATTGGGAATCACCCTCGTAGTTGATTTGGAACGCGGGTACAAAGGTGCTCCTCGAAATTGGGACAAACTGAGTTCCTTGATCATAAGTGCATTGAGGCTTTGAATACGGTGGGAAAGTTGGAGTCACCGAGTGAGCCGAGACAGCGCTTGCTCTACTACTGGCCTGTGTCTCATAACCACCGCCGTTGACATAGGAGCCACCCATTGGGCCCGCTCCGGGATATGGCCAGGAGCAGCCATAATGTGGTTTGGTATGGGTATTGAATGAACTGACCTATGGATCGTTAGTAACAATTCCGATCATTCCACGTACATGTATATGTACATTCACTGCTGGTGCTAACACGGAGATACCAACTTACCCGCAAAAACTGGCAACTTTGCGTTCCTGCGTTCCGACAGTTAGTACATTGGCCGTTGCCAATGTCCCCGCTACATTTGATCTTTCTTCGTCGACATCGGCCGCACTTGTATAAAAAAAGGGGGGTAAGTAAGAAGCAAACAAACGAGAGGGAGAGGATTTTTAGCCTCATAAGTGAACATACAGCAACTGGAATACGTCGGCGAGCAGTTGTACCCACGCCGCTTACTCCTGGCTCTGTTGTCGAGCATACCCGATTACTATATCCGCCCCCGAGTTCATGTTGAACATCACCTCGCAATGAGTGAGAAACTGGGAAGCTCATTCCACGGGTAGACTGCCGACAGAATTGCAAGTCCTCCTGAGTTTCGAAGTAAGCTGGAGACATGATCTATCTATCCGCTTTTGTTTCAAGCAAGCAAGCGCAGCAAGCGGAAATAAGAAGATATGGCCGTTTCTATATGTCCCGAACTCACCATGCGTGTAACAAGCTTCACGCCAGGCGAGCGACGCAGCAGCTTTTGAAGGGGCGGAGTAATATTGGGTATCCTTAATATATCTCAGCCATAGCGGGGAAAATGAAGCAAATTGAGCAACTTATCAGGGCAAGGTGTAGGTTTTAAAGATGCTGTGTAGATATAGCTGACGAACAAATTATTTCTCTGGTTTGAGTTTACATTCTGCAGAACATGCAGCACACTGGATGCGATGGCCAGACAGCCGTGTTGCCTGAATTACTCATTATACCATACCCAAGATATGCTTAGCAAGTTAGTTTGACGGTACTGACTGTCTAATAAGTTCCACGGTGTTCCCATGTATCAAGCCGTGTGTACTTCTTGAACCTAGGGCTCTTAGCTGATGGAAGTCGTGCAGCTTATTTAATAACAGGGTTGTGAGGTTTGAGTGTCCAGTGCTACAGAAAAAAGTGTCCTAACCTTGTATTGCACACGCCAGACGCCATCCTCATGGTGGGTAGTGAAGTGATACCGTAAACTGCGGTGCCCATTAGGCCAGTGGGGGCAGAAGAAAAGGAACGAAAGGATACTTCATCCAAAACTAGAAAAAAAAAATAAAAATAAAAATAAAAAAAAATAAAAAGAGAGAGAGAGAGAGAGAGAAAAAGCGTTTGCCAGGATTAAAAATGCAAGATGCAATTAAGTTGTTTGCTCCCGCCTTTGCAGAAGCAAACATCCAAACATCTGCCAATGCCACTGCCAGTGTCATTCTCAAAAGCGGCATTTCTCATTTGAGGAGTCGTCGTGATCCTCAGTAAACCAAATCAGGGTATATGAACGGCAATATGTACTAAAAAGAGGTAATGGGACCTAAATCACGACTGAAAACTGCTTCCAGGAATTTGGCCTGAGATATGAACAGAAAAAAAGCTTGTCTAACAGTCAGCTTGTAATTCGTAGAGCAGCATTCAACACCAGGGGCATGATCTAAACGCTGCAATGGCTTGCAATGCTATATTCCAGGAGGCGGGTAGTCAGGAAAAGCAAAAACGTAAGGTTCTAGATAGGCCCACTGTCTTTCTTCAGGTCGGTTTGGTTTGGTTGAAAATATGTATCGTCGTGTGTTCTATCATGATTGGGGGAAGCTTTCAGTGAAGGGAAACGCACAGAAAAGGCTGTTTGTGAAGAATAATAATAATAAAAAAAAATCATGCAAGATGAACTAGATTGCATATATGTTTCAGCAGAATTGCAGGGCAGTTAGGACAAATAATCGCGGAGTTCTGAAGATCATTGCTCTGCATAGCAGGTTGAATTTGGATTTTGCTAGCGCTGGGTCAGAAACGGCGCCCATCCAATATTCCTCGGAAACACTGCTTCGAAAGCGCTTGCGTCGACATGGGCAAGGAGAAATCTCCATAGATTAGCTAACACACATGAATGGAGATGTATTGAAAGAGGCGGATCGAGTTCTGCGGGTTCCCGGGAGTCAGATTCTCACTTTTGGAAAGAATTGAAAGTTTAGGCTTCATGCATGAGGACTAGGAATTGAATGTCGAATACCCTTCAAACAGGATTGTTGTCTGTATGCACGATGGATTGCCTGACCCGCCTTCCACGTGTACGCGGCTGTCTTAAAACATTCATACCAGTTCTGATGAAAAAGTTTGATCTAGGCGCAACCTGTAGGCTGTAGGGAAAATCTTATGCGAGTGAACCCTTTCAACGGCCCGTGAAACGGTTGGGAAAAGTAAAATTTTTATGAAAACCAGCAGTAGCGCGGATGTAAGGGCCTGTTACGGAACACCAATGGCACTTTATTCATATCAGTCTTTATTTTTTTATTTTTTATTTTTTTTCCTCCCCTAAAAATAATTTTGATTTGCTTCTGATCTCCGTCAATTAGTTAAGGGGTACGTTTGACATCGCGCACGCGGCAATTGGCAAATGCGGATCTTGGATAAAATGAGCATTAGCATTGGCTTGCTTCGGGGAGATATCCCGCTCGAGAGCAGAAAGTTAAACGGCTCTCACAGGATAGACAGATACGACGATGTAAAAATAACCGCCTAGGTATGGATGAACGGGAGGAGCTTCTCGCCATGCGCACAAGGTCGTTAAGATGAAGAAGCCTCATCAGGGCAACCCTTCAAGCAAAGGTGGAAGATAATGTTCTTGCGAGAAGGGTTAACAGAGAGCTAAGCAGATGACTGGTGACGTTTGTAAAAATAAATCATCATAGAACATCACATAACACCATATTGTCCCGTTGTATCATATTTTGCAAAGAGACAATAAAATAGCTAGAGCGGAGGTTGAGGATACGTTGTGCAGCATTCGGGCGCGGCAGAAAAAACATGAGCTACAGCGTACAGCCCCAGCACCCCGGGTTGACCTTACCCAAAACGGCCACACAAACGCCAGCCCGCAATCCTGCCCCGTCGATCCCTCCGTCACGCGCCGAGATATCTCCAGCTGCGGCTCCAAACCCCCAGCCTCACTTCCTCACGTCCTCGCACAATGAACATCGCGACCCCCGCGAATCCCGCGAGTAGCCACACCTTGGAGCAAGCTGTTGCACCGTGAGCTATTATAATTATATGGCTGATGATCTTCTCATTCCCAATTTGAAAATTGATGTCTTCCCCCGCGAACTAAGTTCTCACTTGCCTCACTTTTAATTCCGCCGTTGGGTCAATATCTTTGCGACCATGAGCGTCATCTTGGAGACTTCTTTGGGTGATATTGTTATTGATCTTTTGGTCGACACCTCCCCCAAAGCTTGCGAAAAGTAAGTCCGCTCTGGGAAACCCCCTCCTATATCCTTTTCACTATATTGTGCTCTTCAATGTCCTTTCACCCCGCACCCCGCATGTTGTGCAAATATGAAGTGGCTGAAGGTGGAAACTAAGACCTCCAAACCGCTGCGGTCCAGTTTTTTGAAGCTATGCAAGGTCAAGTATTACAATTTCTCGCCCGTTTACAACGTCCAGAAGAATTTCTCCTTCCAGACCGGCGACCCAATAGGCCCTGATTCTAATGATAGCGATGGCGGGTCTTCCATCTGGGGCATCCTCGACGGGCCTTCACGAAGAACATTTCCGATCGAATTGCCGCCCAAGATGAAGCATACAGAACGTGGCACAGTTAGTATGGCTACGGTCCCTTCCAAGAAAGACCCTGACGAGCGCCTTGCCGGTAGTCAGTTCATCATAACACTTGGAGATAATCTAGACTATCTAGATGGGAAAGCGGCTATATTCGGGAAGGTGGTGGAGGGATTCGATGTCTTGGAGAAAATAAACGATGCGTTCATTGACGACAAAGGACGGCCGCTTAAAGATATCCGAATTCGGCATACTGTGATATTAGACGACCCCTTTGATGATCCCCCGCACCTTGTGGAACCCCCTGAAAGCCCGCTCCCTTCAAAAGCCCAATTGGCAACAGTAATGATTGCGGACGATGAAGAGTTGGACGAAAATATCGACGAAGAGGCGGTAGAAAAGCTACGGCGGGAGCGGGAGGCCCGAGCCCAGGCGTTGACCTTGGAAATGGTTGGAGATTTGCCGTTTGCTGAGGTCAAGCCACCAGAGAACGTTCTTTTCGTCTGCAAACTCAATCCTGTAACTCAAGGTTGTCACATTTTCTCTCCCTCATTTGTGATTGTGCGTACATACTAAGCTAACCGAAATAGACGAGGATCTTCACCTCATTTTTAGTCGCTTCGGACCCATCCTTTCCTGTGAAGTAATACGTGACAAGCGGACCGGTGACAGTCTGCAGTACGCGTTTATCGAATTTGAGAACCAAAAGGACTGTGAACAGGCTTATTTTAAAATGCAAGGTGTTTTAATTGATGATCATCGAATTCATGTTGACTTCTCTCAAAGCGTGAGTTCACTTTGGCTATGAGCCACACAACCTACCGTACGCGACAGCTAGTTAATTTCCCTTTAGGTTTCGAAACTGTCGGACAGCTGGCGGAATGCAACGAATTCCAAAAGAGCTAGCCAACGTGGTGGGTTTGGAGGGGTATCCAGCCTAGAGAAGAGGCGACAATACAGAGCTTCAGAGGCGCCTCGACGAGATGGATACGGGATGATATTTGACAAAGATGATATGCGTAGGAAAGAAGATACTAGATCCTACAGGCGTTCACGGAGTCGAAGCCCGCCCAGGCGACATAGGCATAGGAGCAGGTCTCCTCCGCGTCGCCGCTATGGCGATGACGACGATCCGCAATCCAGACGGAGTAAAGACTCCTCGAGACACACGTATGAAGGGAGGCATAGGCGGTGACAAAAATATGTATCTTCAAATTCAATCAATCCCCTATGTATAATAATAATAATAAAATAATAATAATAATATCTTCCCCTTAAAATCGCTTTTTATGTTGGCCCTCCAAGGAGGAGTTACTCTATACTATGTAAGCAAATAGGAGACATATTCAGCCTCAGGAGTCAGTGTCATCATCCCCTGGATTTGGGATAGCAAACTAGCCATGTTGCGCCACCTGTGGTTGAACCGCCCGTCTGCCAAGCCGCCTAGCTCGTCTCCGAGGCTGCGACTGGCTGCGGCTCCCACCAAGAGCCACCATGTCTTAAAAGCGCGCTGCTCAGCCTCCAGCGCTATCGAATAAAAACAATAATTTTCAAATTCGTTTCTTGTCCTGGCTCCGACGGACTGCCCTGACCCACTGACAGGGACCCGATGCTTGTCGAATTTAGGGTGAAGTCGCTCATCAATGATAAGCCGGTGCCCACTGACATCACACGCTATAAATATATTATTGTTTGGCGGGGTTTCAGCTAAGGCGTCCCGTTTGCGGTTATCGAACTCCAAGCTGGGCTTTATTTAAAATTCAACTTCATTCCCTCTTTTTCGTCGTTTAAATCAAACAATTAGTTAACCAGTACTCGAAACCGTTATACCCTTTTCTCCGTATTTCCTATTTCCTTTTAGTATTTGCCGCAGCAATGTCCACACTTGTGTCAAATATCAAGGGCCACCTCCACATGGGTGCGAAGGATGGTGCAGTTCTACCCCGCGAACCCTCACAAGACGAGATTAATTCTCTGAAACAAAAATATGACAAAGCCGGACAGGGACAAGTGTTTGCCTTCTTCGATGAGCTGAAATCAACGGAAAAAGCGCAACTTTTCGAGCAGCTCTCCAACTTCGACCCGAACCGCATTAACGAGCTTGCCAACAAGGCGCTCAACCCTGCTGCGGCCTCGCAAGATGGTAAAGAAACCACCCTCGAACCCCTACCAGAATCAGCCACAGCGTCCATGATCGATTCGGATACCGAATCTCTACACCGATTTTACACGTCTGGATTGCAATTGATTGCTGCCAACAAGGTGGCAGTTGTGCTCATGGCTGGCGGTCAGGGAACTCGGCTGGGCAGCGCTGCTCCAAAGGGCTGCTTTGATATTGGGCTTCCAAGCAAAAAGTCACTTTTCCAGATACAAGCGGAGAGAATTTTGAAGCTGCAGAAGTTGGCTCGGGACTCATCTGGCAATAATGACGTGGTTATCCCCTGGTACGTGATGACCAGCGGGCCAACCCGACAGCCAACCCAGTCATTCTTTGAGGAACATAATTTCTTTGGCCTGGATAAGAAAAATGTTATAATATTTGAGCAAGGAGTTCTACCCTGTATATCCAACCAGGGGAAAATTTTAATGGAAAGCAAGTCAAAGGTGCGCCCGTTTTTCTTCCCTATATTGCTAGACGTCTACCTATGCTCCATCTTCTTTCTCCTCTCCTTCTTGTTCTCCTAACTTACATACAATGTCGAGTAATAGGTTGCCGTGGCACCTGATGGTAATGGCGGCATATACCAAGCGCTATTAACATGGAGCATCCGAGCAGACATGAAAACTAGAGGCATCGAGCATATTCACGCGTACTGCGTGGACAATTGCCTTGTGAAGGTTGCCGATCCTGTCTTCCTCGGCTTTGCGGCATCAAAGGGCGTTGACATCGCCACCAAAGTCGTACGCAAGCGGAATGCCACCGAGTCCGTCGGTCTGATCCTGCTCAGGAACGGAAAACCAGATGTTGTGGAATACTCCGAGATAGACAAGGAGACAGCCGAAGCCAAGGATCCCAAACACCCGGATGTCCTCAAATTCCGCGCAGCGAATATCGTGAACCATTACTACTCGTTCCGCTTCCTCGAGTCCATCGAAACCTGGGCGCCTACCCTGCCACATCATGTTGCCCGCAAGAAAATCCCTTGCATCGATACCAAGACAGGGGAGGTCATCAAACCTGAGACACCCAATGGGATCAAACTAGAACAGTTTGTGTTTGACGTATTTCCATTGCTGCCGCTGGACAAATTTGCATCGATTGAGGTCAAGCGGGAAGATGAATTTTCGCCGTTGAAAAATGCTCGGGGCAAAGGAGAGGATGACCCTGATACCAGCAAGAGAGATATCATGCGCCAGGGTGCGCGGTGGATTCAAGCTGCTGGCGGCATTGTCGAGACTGAATCGGAAGAAGCGTCCGGCGTTGAGGTTTCCCCATTGATAAGCTACGTAAGCAATTTCACTCTACATCCCTTATGTTCCTTCTATTGCACAACTTCCCTAGACAAACGCTGACTATATTCATGTAGGGTGGAGAGGGCTTGGGCTTCCTAAAGGGTAGAGCCATCAAGGCGCCAGCGGTAATTGAAAGCGAAGCTGCGGGGACTTGAACCCAACCCCGAAATTAAGCTCGATAACAAAAATACTCTCTATGACATAATCTATGAGAGTGGCATATTTCCATAAGTCTAGCATTTGTCGGACGATTGGAGAGGATATCTGTTAGACATCCAGCGCAATTTTTTTTTCCCCTAAAAGAGATAGGCTGTCACAGAGGGCTACTACACAAAGATAATACGCTATATATTTATTCTAGCTACTAATAATTGACGTTGTGCCCATCAATGAAATATCTTCCAAGTAATAGCACATGTCAGCTAGCCATCTCTGTGGTGATATCTAATAGGAATAAATTGCGTTTTTTTTCCCCGAAGGCCAGGGGAAGATATTTGCGCTAAACCTCTTTCGGCAAGGTCGGCAAGCTTCCACCAGATTTTCTCATTTCTGTTTCCCAGGCCTGACGACGGCCTTCTTGTCTCGAATCCGCAAGTCCATATCAAACAACCACTGTCTCTTTACACCCTGGAAGGATTTTTGGTGGGACCGGAGAGCTGAAGTGAGGGTTTAGATTGGTGTGCTGAGTTGTCAGTCCACTTTTTTCCTTTGTTCCCTTGCAAGATGCGAACCCTATCCTTGGCAATTTCTTCAAGAGTGCTCCCCTACTATCCATAGCTTGGGAAACGAGTATGTCATTGTGGTTCACCAGGCTAACGATATGAGATATTAAGAACGCCGGAACGGAGTCTCGAGTGACGTTTTTTTCTTGCTTTCCAGAAGGAGCAGAGATCATTTCCAACTGTGAGTCGCATGTCGCTGGGAATTGAAAGACCTTTCGTGTGATTTCAAGACCCGCCCCATTGCTTTTTCAATCTTCCAAAGCTGCCAGCAGCATTCCCTCGAGTTCCCTTTCGCTTGCTTGCTGTTAGCCAGGCAGAAGGTTTACCAATCCGGCCCGAAAATATGCAGCCTGCCTTGTGCCGGTTTTCCTTGCCCACGTATACAGCCTGCCTTGCGATCTAATTTACTTAAAGCATATCCAATAAAAAAAATCCAGACTGACCATTTGAATGACGGCCAGAGATCCTTCAAGATGTCATCATCGCGCCGCGCATGCTACAAATGTGGCAATATTGGCCATTATGCCGGTTAGTTTAGAAATAGCCAGAGCAAAATCGATGGTTTGGCTTAAGCTGGGAGAATTTGCTGATCGTAACGATAGAGGTTTGCTCGTCCGCGGAGCGCCTTTGCTATAACTGTAAGCTCCCTTTTCCCTTGCTATCCCATTTATCCTATCACCCAGCACTCTTCCTGAGGACTTTTTCTATGTATCAAAGACTAATCGATTTCTTCTTGTAGGCAAACAACCCGGTAAGCCCCAATTTACGAACAATTGAATCGAAGTCGAACTTAGTCCTCATCTAACTAAATCGTCGGTTTAGGACATGAGTCGAATGGTTGCCCGCGGCCTCGCACAACAGAGAGTAAGGCGAACCCGCTCTTGCCCCAGTTTTCGATAATGGAGAGCTATATTAACAACTCGTTCCCCCGCTGCAGCGAAACAATGTTATCATTGCCAGGGTCTAGGGCATGTGCAAGCTGACTGCCCCACCCTGCGCATCAACGGAGGTGCCACGAGCGGCCGCTGCTACAACTGCAATCTGCCCGGCCACTTGGCAGTATGTGCTCCTTCTTTTCTTTTGCCTACTATCTTTTCCTTCCTCGTACTCATGAATTAGTTTCGCTGACACTGATATACAGCGGAACTGCGCGTCCGCTGGTATGCAAGGTGCCATGAGAGGTGCCCCAGCTCTCCGCGGCGGTTTCAATCCTGCCTTCCGTGGAGGATTCGTGGGGTATCCCAGAGCTGCTATGTGCTACAAATGTGGCGGCCCGAACCATTTTGCACGGGATTGTCAGGCCCAAGCTATGAAATGCTACGCATGTGGGAAATTGGTGAGAGATCCCCCGCAAATCAACCGAAAAATCTCCAATGAAATAGATCGGCTCCAAAAGATATGTTTCATTCCTACCTAACAGTATGCAGGGTCATATCTCCCGTGATTGCACAGCTCCTAACGGCGGGCCGCTGAGCTCCGCAGGGAAAGTTTGCTACAAATGCTCCCAGGCTGGCCATATCTCTCGCGATTGCCCGAACAACGCCGCTGAAGCCGTCGCTCCTACCGCTGCGGAACCTGCTGCCGAGGCTGGAACGGCGGACAGCGTTGCCCCCGTTGCCCCTGCGCCCACAACGGCGGTTGCTTAAAGTCGATTTCCCTAAAAGCCCACCACCCCTTCCAACAATCCATTAGAATCACGTGATGGAAACCGTACCAACCACCTCTATTCCTTTCTTTGTGTGTTCCCTTTGTATTTGGTCTGGCCGATTCGGCCGGCCACCTATTGTTAAGCTTGCTCCTATTGTGTTTTTTTCATTTCTTCATTTTTTTCCTGGAAAGATTTGCACATCTTATGTCTCCCGTGTCAGATTCTCCAGACTGTGAAGGTGAGGTCTTTTTATATATACTATTGCCAAGAAAATAAGGTTTTCACGACCAAAAATCAAGGGAATTTCTACGATCTGGAATCCGGCAGCGGGCTTTAAATTATAAGCCCTCATGAAACGGCGTCAATCGGCTAACAAGGTTTGGGGACAAAAAAATTAGGGGGATGTTGAAGAAGAGAAGTTTTCAATCTACTTTCTCTCCTCCCCCCGGGGAAAATATTGGAAGGAATTCAAAAAATATTTCATCAAGGCTAATGAAATGATGGACGAGGCAGGAAAAAATGTGGGAATTGGGTCTGTTAATTATTTCTATCAAGATTGCTTTGTGGGTTGTGGATTTATATAAATTGTCGGTAAACTGGAACCACCAACTCGCATTTTTGCTTCTATATATATGTTTATTTTTATCTTGGGTTTGTTTTCTCCACCTTCAAAAACCGAAAAAGGGTGGCTCTTGTCCCTCGTTCTATGGAACATGGCGCGGTCATTTATTCTTTTCTAACATTTATACTGTGGTTTGATATCACCTTATCAAAACGTCTAATTTCTCCTCTTACATATTATACGGTACTTCTTCCTCTCTCGTCTCGTCCGAGAATCAGTCATATAAGGGGGCTAACTAGTATAACTTCGCTTTCGTATAAGTATACAGCCGCCAAATTGCCAGTGGTTGACATCAACCACAAACGGAGGAAAAAAGAAACAAAAAGAAACACAGCTCAAACTGATTGAAATTTTCATAGGGGTTCTTGTTAATTCTATGAATCAGATTGAGTCTCCTATCTCTCCGTATATATGCATGCGGACACAAAAAGAAGCACTGTGAAATGAACAATTGGCTTGCGTCAAGCCCAGTATATACATAGTATAACGTAATCCACAAGCGAGC
>JAFEJD010000387.1:0-26312 GCA_018296065.1 Blastomyces percursus
CCGCCGGATGAGGGACTGCTTTTCGCCCGTCATATTAAAGCTCGCGCAGTTGTCAAGAAACCAAGGTTTCGACATAACCTCGCACGTAGCCGACAACGCGATCGCCGCGTTGGCTGCACTTGGCTGAGGAGATCGGGAGACTCATCCTTATCCTCCTTGTCCTTCTTTTTGCCTTTCCTCCTGCGGCTGCTGTTATTCTCCTCAGGCGCGACAATCTTGTCTTTGTTCGCCTCCCGCCATTGTTCAGTAGCCAGCTCGGGGTGTAAACGCCAGCAAGTGTCCTTCGCGTGCCTATTCGAGTTGCAGACTTCGCACTTGGATCTGCCCGAGGGTTATTATTCGACGTGGTGGGGGTAGTGGACGTGGACGAAGACGTCGCCGCGTTAGCTCGTTGAGGCTTGGGGCGTTCGTCTTTGGTCTTGCTCGTACGATTCGTCAACTGCTTCATGAGATCGTCAATGTCAATATTGCAAATAGGATCTTGGCCAGTCGCGTAAAAATCATCAAGTCGCGTCTTGACAAAAGCTTTTTGATGTTCTCTCAAACCAATAAGGAATAGATCATGGTAAAAATCTTCTGGATCGTCCGCTAGTTCCTTATGACGAGCAATCAGGTAGCGGAATCTTCTTTGGAACGCAAGATAATCGTTATCCTTGACGTGCAGGGTAGCCAATTCTTTCATGATGTTCATACGTTCTTCCGCCAAGGAGACAGCGTATTCAACACCAATATTTTCCCATAACGCGGCAGCATTATCCGGTTCCAAGGCTCCAATCGTCGTTCTAACGGGTCCAAGAAGTGATTGCAACATACGTCTATACAAGGCTTTCGTACGTATGTTCCAACGTTCTTTTTCCAAACCTTCTAATCCAGGGGGTGAGTGCTGATTCTTCGTCAAAATGTCGGTTCCACCTACCACTTCCGCGTCCGCCAGGATTCCAATCTTCCACGCCTGGTATTTGGATCCATCGAATGTAGTGACGGCTTTCGTATCCATAGAGGCTTGCACCTCGCGTTGATATTCTCGAATCTCCTGTCTCGCGTCCATATTGTCATTGTTTTGAACGTTCTAACGTGTGTTCATCATCTACTAGCAAAACGCCAATAAATCGGCCGTAGTCATCGTAATAATGCCAGCCGCGTTGGGGGTAGGCATATTGATGTTAGTGGGCATCGGCGATGGAGTATTCTCTTCTAAGCTATCGCGCTCAGGGGCTTTGCCCTTGTCAACGCGTCCGCTTGGCTCAGGGGTATCCATATCGTCCGTAGGGGCCAATTCGTATTGGGTAACCTCTTCTTTTTCCGATCCAGAGCTTGATTCCTCTACAGTAGGCGGGATGCCTGCTGCCACAGCTCTTGAATGTGAACGGAGCGATCTCTTACGTTCAGATCGAGGGGTAGGCAATCCGCTCATTGATCTTGCACGATCGGGGTATCTCAAAAGAAAAGTGAAAAATGAAAAACGCGTAAGATGAAAGATCTTCCGAATGAGAAAAAGATGAGAAAGATGAAAAAGCAAGTAGGATCTCAAGATCCCCTGCAATGGGTGTTTACGTTCGTAGCTTATAGGGGTAACGCGGTTGCACAATCTGCTCGACAAGATCTCGCGATCTTCTGCCACTCAGAGGCAACAGGCGTTCCCAATATAGTTTTTAACGTGATTATTTGAACCTATCCAGACGTGTTGGCAGCGTAATCTTCAATAAACACGTGCGTTTTTTGAAAAACTTGCTATACCGGGCTATAACCTGTGGGATGGTTAAATCTTCTTTATTCGGATCGGCTAGCTACGTATTATTATATACAGGTGAGATCACGTGTGGGCGAGGCGATCGCTAGGGCAACGCCACTGAGGCGGCCGCCGTTGCATAATCAGACAGGCTCCTGTCTTTATTGGGGATAAGGGCGACTAGTGGTTACCAAACCCTAGCCTAGGACATACGTCGATTGGAGATACCTACCATGGTAAATTCCAACCACAAAGCTCGAGAACGTTGTCATTGGAGAAAGCAGCAGAATAGTGAAATCATAACACTGGATGAATATTGGACGCTGAATGAACATGATGGGTATAATGTAATATACATGTATGGAAGAGCAAAACGAAGGAATCGCAAAACCCGCTTTGAAAATATGCGAAAGATCGAATCGTCATTATTAACCGAGTGGTATAATCCCCGGCGGCTCATTTCGTCTTCTTCAGGCCCTTCACTTGTAATGACTGCCTCACTCTCCGCAGTTTAGTCCACCATTCTCTATCCCGTAGTTTCTGCGTTTCGTCATCAACCTTAGCTTCTCCAGGACTTGCCAGAGATTGACTAGTTACCTCAGCTGGCGTTGATGGTGCATCACATCTCGTTCGTCGACGATGCATCGTCTTAATCGCCTGGCTCAAAATCTCCCAGCCGCTCTGCGGTTTCCCGTTGAAACCATGCAAGACAGGTTTGCCGCCACCACTCTGCGTTTTCGGATTGACCCATGGACAGTAATCCATATGCTCACCAACGACATCGAGTTTAGTGTACACAGAAACACTCCCATCCTCCTTGGGTTTATACATCCACAATCCCAGCCGACGGAAGCAGGCACCGCAGGTGGCTAAGCCTGCGCCAACACCGGGGGCAGCATCCCAGCCAAAAGCCGCAAGTACAAACGCTGCTTTATTAAGTTCGGCTCCTATCTTCTGAGAAGATATATTGGCGTGACTATCGCCATTATTGGTGGCGGGCTGGGGAGGATTGTCGGTAGTTTCTCTCTGTGTTTCTCTCTGTGTTTCGGGCTCTAATTTATCACCTAGAAATGCCGGAGGCAATATGCTGATGGTTTCGTCTAAATCTAGTTTAGACGGCGGTTCGATGTTTTCGATTAGGGGTAATTTAGACTCGAGGTGGGAAATATTCAAATAACGAGCATGTAGACCATTTACTGCTGTTTCTGGATTTGTGAGCGGCAGCCTCTGAATAGTCTCTAAGCTCAGGTGTTAGCAAATCAATTTTTTCTTCTGGAAGACGAGTCAGGCCTACCATCGCAACCACTTTTCCGCCATGGACAACGTTCCGCATGGCCATCTACTATTCGCTTGGAGTATTCCTCCACCAATCTAGTCTCTACTATCCAGTTAGATGAAAGGGTAAAAATTTAACCAAAAAGTTGGGGAGAATCGAGCGGTATACATACCAACTTCCCTCCGCTCTATAATTTTGTCAGTATCATCCTCACCCACATCATCCACCTCTTCTGGCAGCTTCACAACAACAGCGCGGCCACAGCCACCCACACATTCTACCCGCATAACATCCACGCACGACCATCCGCGCTTCGCCCATTGAACCTCATTTATGGCAGCTGGCTTTGGCGACCATCGATCTACCCTGCGGAACGTCTCGAGCCGCTCCAGAAATCGCTCACGGTCCCATGGTACGAAATTTGGGCGCTGCCGCGATGACGGGGACAGAGAGGAGTGTCGAGATATATTTGACACGGATGTCCTAACGATCATATCGTCGGAGTCGGTTACGGAGCCCGACGAAGCCAACCGTACCTTTTTGATAGTCGGATATTTCGCCGGGGTGGGTGAGACATCTTTGGCTGTCGAAGAGTCTGCATTAGAAGGTTTTTGTACATTGGCACCGGACAGCGAGTCAAGGACCCTGTGGAATTTCCGCTTTTTGGTAGCCAGCGCGTAAGACATCTTGCTGATTATGTTGCACGTTTCAAAGCTCCCGGGGTGTTATTCCATTTGTTGTGAAATGGTTACCCAGGTGTATTTGGCGTCATGTGACTTGGCCGGCTCTAGGAGTAATTATTCAATTCAAATTACAAAACCAACTCCGGCTTCATAAATGAATGCTCTCACTTGGTACTTTGCTTTTTATCTTTCTTTGCCTTCAGCTAAGCCTATGTCTACTGTTAGTTACCAGCACATTCCAGCATTGACTGGCTCATTTTGCGTGATCCGCTTCAAGCCTCATCATTGAGACGCAACACAAGTATGCCTGGGACTTGGAACAGCGAGCCAAAATCTGGTGGTATTAACACCAATATCAAGAGCACTCCAGCTCACTGCATCACTACATAAATATTTTGTTTGACATTTGCAGTATTCCACTGCCAACCCGTTTCCTTGATCAGCATACAACGAATCTAGGCTCTCTGAACTACTACTAACTTATATCAAGGTCTCTCGACAGTCGAGTCGTGGAAGAATATATTCACTTTGAATCATATCCCGTGCGGCTGCTAGAATTTGTTAATGGGAAATGCCTATCAACTGCAAATTTACTGTGTCCTAATAATTTTGCTTTGATTGCATGAAAGAAACAAGCACATTTTCATTGTTTTCAACCAGTTATGCATGCCTTCTTCAAGTCCCTTTACACATACGATATGTTCGCATACTCGCGTGCAGTCGAGGCACTCTATTATATATATGTCATTGTCATACTGTTCTTGAATGGGGCTCATTCGTTATTGGGTCAATATATATGTTTATTCATACTGATTCATTCAGCGCGGCATAAGCACGTCCTCATTCAACATAATCAGCTCATACATGCAGGTGCTAATATTGGTATCTTCTTGGATAGACTTCGTTTATATCAGCATAAGAGCTAAGCCATAGAGACGGGTATTTGTAAAAATTGTCCCGTCGACTTTGAAGACCATTCCATATCTCTACCTCGAACCTCTACAAGAAAGTTTCCTCAGCAAAGATTTAAAGTGTCCACAGCCGTCCCATTTCACAAAAAACCTCCACATTCGAAACCACCCAGCAATAAAAGTATAGTTCTTTCAGGTGAACAACCCCGATCCCCCTTGCGCCTTCCCTTCCCTAGAAGATATCAAATACCAACTCACTTCCCTAGGCCCGCAAGAAACCAGCTAACGAACCCATGCTCCGGACACCATGAAAACATACGGGACCTTCTCTCTCCCGCTCCTCCTCACCTGCGCCTCGCTTATCAGCAATGCACTAGCCTTTCCATCCGGAGAGCTCGCAGAACGTCGTCTGGAGTATCCTATGACATGCCGTTTTCGAGAAGGTTGTTGCGGCGGAAGGACCAGTTGCATCGAAGGGAATGCGTTCCCATCCCGCGAATCGGAATGATCCGCCAATCGGACTGACAGATTAATTAATGCCTCTAATTTGTTTTAAAAAAACTATTCGCTATATTGCCAGTATCTAACATGTTTAGCTCTGTCAATAGACTTGAGCGTACAGCGTGTGGTGGGGGAGGGGGGGGGAAGATTCGGTATTGTGCAATGGAACTGGCGAGTTTCAGTTTTGGATTTTATACGTATCCCAGAGATCGATATTACAATGGCTTACTTATTCTCCTTGGACTTCTTCACTCTGGGCTGTCTCATTGTTCATATGAGTTGGTGCAGCTCATTTCATTCCATTCCAACAAAAAAGTGAGAGGTTCGACGTCAACCATGGACATAGATCCATACGCACACTCCACTTATTCCAGGTCATTTCAGCATACTCGGGCGCCTGTGTAGGCTACGGTGTCGAGCAAAAAGCGTGAGAAACAAAAGTAACGGCAAGTAAAATCAATTTAGAGATTGGAATCCAGAGAGAAGTCCATTTCCATACCCGGAGAACCGTAATGGATGGAACCACCAATGGAAATGGAACAGTAATAAATGTAAAATGAAGGATACGCCGGCAGGCACACGGATGCCATGAGGATATGGTATGTGAAAACCTCTGGATGGTGCTGGCCAAACATATGCATACAAGGCTATCATTTCTGGCTTAATAAATTGTCAATATATACAATACAGACACCCTTACCCATAATTTTACACATGCGTTTCCTTCACTTCTTCTGCATCGAAGGACCCGACGCCGTCCCTCCTCGTCGCTTATATTTTCTCGGATCTAACGCCCCATTAGCAACAAAATCGACAATATAATATAGGAGGAGGGAAGAGCGAGGATCACGGTAGCAAATAAGGTGCTCGAAACCATGGAAATAAACATATGCATACATACCTTTCCGATTCATTCGCCCCCTATCTCTCGTTCCCTTACCCCCTTCCCAAAACCCGCTGCCAGTTTTCCTAATGAGTGTCGAGTAGCAGATGCCACAGCTATCTGGACGGTAGATCTGCTCACGGGAGCAAAAACCACTGAGAGTAGGTAATAAAAGTAAGCACATGCAAAGGAATCTCGTGAAGGCTGCATCGCGAGAGAATTTGATCGGTATCTAGGAGGCTAAGTAAAAAGTTTGGAGGCCCAGCTTACCATATCATCCGGTTGGCATGCTCATTTGGATGATCAGTCTCAGCGTCATGGCACCTATTAGATAATGTTAGGTTCTGTTTCCCCGCTGAAGGGAAGTAGCTTAACGTACCTATCGCAGGGGAAAACCTTCAGGCAACAAGAGAACCTGTGTACAGCAGTAAGCCATCAAAATGTTATGAAGTAGTTAGGGATAGATACAACTACACTAATTGCAAAGGGGTTCTAGGCTATGGGTACTTGCAGTGGCTAACTAAGGAGCTATATAGGAATAGGCACAGGATATCATCGAAGTGGCCCCGCATGAGCTTAATTAACATCTCCATAAAACTGTACACATACCTAAACCACCGGTAACTCTTCCCATAATGCAAGCATCGGCCGCGACGAGGCAATTCCTGTCCAGCTACAATCCCCAAAGATTCTTTTGGCTTCAAAGTTACAAAACGGATATGTCAGTATAATTACCAATACGGGCGCGACTTCTTGGCGCAAATTGGCAAAAGAAGACATTGGTCATGAATATCGCGGCTGCATATATGAAGGGGAAAGGTGATATTGGAAAAGCCAAAACGATGTCTTGTAAATCTGCTGGAAAAACATTACGCACCTTTTTCACCTTAGCAGGAGTATGAGAGGTACCTGTTACAAATTAAGCAGCCGGTCAGTCCTGATAGGTCCATATAGGCAATGTTGCGCACATGGCCCAGAAAAGTGCGAAAAGAGTATAAGAGTGCGTAGACACCGATAAACGGATATACACGGAAAACTAGCGAAGATGACGGTTGACGGAAACATGCGCAGGACCATTCCATCTTCCCAGGTCTCAGGTAGAGATGAAACGGAATCCGAACAAGGGGTAAATGCAGGGTAAGATAAACGAAGCCTGAAAATCAGATGAAGATTGTACGAAAAAGGGAAAGGGAGGGTCAGACAGAACATAACAGGAAGGAAAAATGAAGCGGGCGGAGCTGAGAAGAGAATATCATCCCTCCATTTTCCCAAAAGCCGAAATATGGGCCGTTGTGCAAGGGGCGGCCACCCTCGTACAAAAGCATTATTGAGGGAACAAATCAAGCATATTCGAAAATTGATAATGAAAACAAATATCAGCCGACTGATTTAGAACTGGTCAACTTACCTCCTCCTGCGCTCACTAGTAAGAATTTCATCTCGGGAATTTTGAACCCTGCGGGAAAATAGAATTAGTTTAATGTTGCAAGTCATCGACACAGCACTTAAAATCCAAGAAGAGACAGGGATTATCCCGTATCCTAGGGTAAATTCCATCCTTCTGAGAGAACATACTCATTTTATGGTGACATCCACGACAGACTGCCGACACATCATCTCCTTGAACCGCAACAATCCCTGGTGAGGGGTAGGTGGTAGAACATTCGGAGCATGTAGGGATAAAATTGCTAGGATGATATACA
This sequence comes from Blastomyces percursus, assembly GCA_018296065.1. Taxonomy (NCBI): domain Eukaryota; kingdom Fungi; phylum Ascomycota; class Eurotiomycetes; order Onygenales; family Ajellomycetaceae; genus Blastomyces; species Blastomyces percursus. Next base: position 7,687 of record JAFEJD010000387.1, read on the forward strand.
GTGAGAACGGTGTCTTTCTAGCTGGTAGATGGCGTTGCACATATATATAGTAACTTGTATGGTTGTGAACGGCCGAAGAGGTTCGTAATCTGTACTTACCTAGGAAGCAGCTCAAACGCAAGGCATCCCTCCAGATCCAGGTACCCCGCACGATTGGAATTGGGGTGCATTAGTTCGCGGCGAAAGCCTAGTCAGAAAAATTCCAATACGTTAAATAAACCTTGCAAATTCCCAACGTCGATGAGATCGTTAGTTTCATCGTAGATTTTTACACCTACCAACGCTGAGATAGTTGCCGCACTTCTTGCACGACTCTACCCGTTTCGGCGGCATGCTAATACCATCATCTCCAATTTTAATATTTTTTATGTCAAAAAGCCCCTTGCACCGCTCACATTTCAAGGTTAAATGTAGAGCTTTCAGCTCGAGGAGCTCAATACCCCGGAGTTCCATTGAAGGAAACGAGAGTGCCACACTGCGGCCTGCCGGATCTGGGAGCGCTAACGAAACACTGACACCACCACCCTCATCATCGTCATCCTCGTCAGGAGCGCTTTCTTCGGATCCAGAGTAGTCAGAGTCATCACTATCAGACTCGTCACCCTGCCTGGGCGACATCCATTCTGGTGGGCGAGGAATGACCTGAATATGTGGTCGATCAGCCAACTCAGCCGGAACTTCTATCCCCTTGGGCTGGGGTTCGGGTGGAGGTGCGGTAGCGGATGGCGGGGTTATTTCTTCAGTTGTTGATTTATTGTTCAATGATAAAGAAGTAACCGCACGGCTAAGCTCGGTACTCTCAACTGGCTGGGCTGCGAGAGTATGTAGCATTGTTGAAAGGTAATTAATGTGCGATGTCAAGCTCGCACTAGAATTTTCTATGACGTGTTTTTCGAACAATGCCTCTGTTGCTCTAGCCGAATTGTCATTGACCCCGAGAATCTTAACTTGGCAAGGTTCAAGGGGATATAACTTGGGGACAGCCAAGTTAAACGTTTTCACAGATCTAAGAGATTGAGGAATTAAATGTGGCTTGAGTGGATTGAGAGGAATGGTAAATGAAACTCCATCCGAAGATTTGGAAAATAATGGCGTTCTGCCTAAGCGAGACGTAAGTTGAGTAATCTCTCTCGCGCGTCGTTGACGAGCTTGTTCCATTTCCTGACTCATTGTTGTTTCGCGAGGTTGTTTCACCTCCCGAAACGAAGGAGTAACGGTTTCTTCCTCGCTGGCATAACTATCAGGTGGCGCTGTCGCTGCCTCCGTGTTTTCTATGCTGAAAATCTTCGAGAGCGATCTGTCAAGAACGTTCATCCGTTTCAGGAGAGTTTCCGAAATACGAGCCTTGGTAATATTTTCGAATTCTTCCTGGAAAAGTATCCTTTCTCTCATTCCTATATTCTCGTCTACTAATTCCAGGGAAGGCATCCCTCGTAAAGGATAGTCCGGGGGCACATGCATGGCGCAGGCGAGGCTTTTCAATAAATCAGAAATGTCCGGGTCAGAAGGATACATGTCGAATGTTAGGATTGTTCCATCTTCATCAGATCTCTCCTGGGGATGAAAACGGCGCCTAATTTGATTGAGTTCGAACTCCCTGGGGTTATCACGCTGGGCACGTGGGGTTGGTCGCTGAACAACCCGAGGCTGGGTACCTGCGGAATGCCGGGGTGAAATGCTGAATGCCTGGGCTTGGGGCGTTGGTCTGCCCTCATTTCTATCCTCTAGCGGAGCCGTTTCATGGGCAAAAGGGCAGGCATCACCAGCGCGGCATCCTTAGAAGCGGTCAGTATTAAAGACAAGGTGGTATAGTAAATGCCGAAAAAGTCATGGGAACCGGAACAAAAGGGGCAGCAGGTGAAAATTCGAAAGGGGACCGACCACACGAAAACGAAAACACAGCAATTTTGGCGCTCAATAAATATGAAACGGATATATGTACAGGCCAGCTGTAAATGTATAAAACAATCAAGTATCGTCCACAAACAAAGTATTGCGAAATTCCAAAACGAAGTAATTTTAAAAAAAAACCATGATGGTATTGAAAAGAGACATGAGATGAGGAAAAATGCAAGACCGAAGATTACAGGGGGGACAAACGCAAACAAACAAGTAGTCAAATCAGTCAAATCAGTCAATTAATCAATCACCAGCATTCAAGCGAGGACGTAAGCACGAAAAGGGATTCAATGGGCATACCCTTTTTGGGCCCGAAGTACCGGCACCTGGTCGATTTGCGATCTGGGACTCTGCGGGCTGGGGGCGGTCGTGTATCCATTTGGGTGGGATGAGGCTGGGCGCTTGCCAACGCAGCACTCACGGGAGACATTTGTCCTATGTTAAAATAAGAATATTATTGAGTGAGCGTGTGACCAAGGACATTGCCGGAGGGGGCGATAAAATAAAGAACGTGTCAAAGCGCAGGGGAAACCCGCCCAGCACGCAGGGACTGGCTGAGGGGAAGATAGAGAACGGGCAGGGCGCCTAGCCAGGGCATTTAGTCGGCTCTAAGGGCGATACAACTCAAGAGGGTTGGGCTCGAAGTAAAGGGTGGGGGAGAAGAAGGGCACGAAGGGCCAGGGAAGGGTGTGTATCAACTGTAGCAGGCGGGAAGTATCCATCCAGCCACTGCGGCCCGTTTCGACGCACAGGCGGCCAGAAAAGCTTACGGTGGGCGGGGGTTGGACTGGGGAAGTGTTTGGCAGGCGGCTAGTTTATTGCTGTACTGTAGTCTGTAAAGAGGGCCGGAAAGTATGTGAAGAGAGGGCCGGAAAGTATGTGAAGAGAGGGGCTGGTAGAGTGACATCGAAATTGCCAGCGCATATTTCTCTTGTTCTGATAGTGCTTGTGTTTCTTGCAAGCCCGCGATTTCCATCAAATGACCTACCGTGGTTATCCATCTCAATCTACTGAGTGGGTAAGAGTGGTCTTACAACCGTAAGCCGTATGTATAAATGTGCGGAGTCACCAGCACGCCGCAGGCCAAGTACAGCACATGCAGCAAGCAGTTGGGATGTGCCGTGCAGTACGGGTCGATCTGCCCTGTAAATGCGACTCGGCAGAGCTGACCAAGTACGATGCAACCTGCACTGCGCTGCTGATGATGATGATGATGGCGATGATACTGGCTGCTGTTTGGCTGGCAACCTGCGACAGCCTCGTGATTTCTGTATCGATGACCAGCGGGCTGTTCGCCCCCCTCCAGGAAAGTAAGGACAGCCAATATCAAAAAGGAAACGCAAAAGAAGAGTAAACCAACAATCAAGCAGCGGCAACCGCTCTGTAAGGAACCTTCCAGTCCCGTGTTGCAGGCAAGCGTGAGCGACTGGACGACTAACTAGAGATATAATTTGCGGGCAGGGAAAAGCAGCCGTCGGCGCGGGAGCCCTGCAGGCAAGTCTGGTGACCGGCCAGCGGACGAACGACGAGGAGACAACGCAAGAGACAGCGCTCGATGCTGGCCAAGGCGCGCTCCCTGATGCGCTCGGGATGGGCGGGCAAAGAGGCGGGGGGGGGGTTTGATGGTAGCCAGTCACTCCAATCCCGCAAGTTTAGCTGCAGAACGGAACGCAGACGAGCGCAGAGCGGTCAACCACGTGAGACTGCTCCTATGTCGCCTCTCTTGGGCCACAGCAATGATAGGCGGTGGATGGTTTTGATATCTCGGTCTACTGACAAACCGAAGCTGGAGGAGATATGTTACAGAGCAGTCATCCTGGACTGTGTGGCACTTGTAAGAAGCCGCCATCCGTCCCTTGGCTTCCTTTCTCCTATGTATTTGGTGCGCTCAAGTACTGTCTACATTCGACCAGAATACTCGGTCCGAAAAGGAATACTCTGCGTAAGTTAAGGGAGGAACAGCTACAAAAAAATAAAAATAAAAGAACACTGGTGACTGGTCTGGCGTGGTCCCTCTTGTGTTCCCTCCCGAACACATGTACGTAACTCACGAAGCTAAACTATTTACACAAACCCAACCCTCCGACGGTCAAGCACGGCCTTCCAGGCTAAAAAGCCTTTTTAACCTCCGGGAGATCTCCCGTACGCTGGAAAGTCGTCATTCCTGTCGTGCATTCGCAGCCATCCCGTGATTGTCCAAAAAATCACCGATCGCGGAAGCAAGCCCTTTGGCATTGGCAACGAGTCACCTAACTCCAGGCATCGAAATATGTAACCTATGTCAGCTACTGGGGCAATCACCACCAGTTAACGCTGGAGGAAGAGGGGCAGGGCTGGATCACAGGGAGAGCTAGCCATGGCTGACAACTTAAGGCAGGATGTGCTCAGGCGACAGAAGCCCCGCTGTCCCTGTCAGGCATTTAACGTTACAGATTAGGATCCCACACGAAAATTTTAGACGGGGTTTCCCTCCGCCCAATTTTTATTCCTATCTTTTTGCCCCCCAAGTCGGCGGGTCCCGATTGACTCACGCGGAGAATTACGACGGTCCAGCGCATCAATGCATGTCTGAGTCATTCTTCTTCTTCTTCTTCTTCTTCTTCTTCTTCTTCTTCTTCTTCTTCTTCTTCTCGTTCTTCGGAGCGAGTGGTGAGGATGAATGAGACTCCTTGGCGAGAGGCCCCTTGCTCTCTCGATTCTGTATCATCTGGTGGGAAAACTAAAGTTGCAGGATGAAGGGTTGAAAGAGGCGAGACTGATGCTATCGACCTGGCCCTATTCTCGCCGGTCGCGGGGAGGCAGGGTAGTATTTGGAAGTGCATACCATATTAAGGACCGCGGTAAAACATGCTTTTGGCAAAGAAGAGTTCCAGGGACATCCCCCTCATCAAAACCACGGCAGCCATACAGTAACAGTAGCACGACATCTACATTCAACTCGGACAGCATTGCGTGGACAAGCCGTGGGTATCTCGATTCCACCGGGAAGCTTTGTCCGCAATAGCGGGGAAGAGTTAAGACGGAGAGGTTACTTTTTATCGTTGTCAAGAAAAGGAATCTTCGATGAGTTTATTCTTCAATTGGGAAACGGACGACAATGAACAGGAATTCCTTGCAGGCCCACGAGGGAGTTAGAAAGTTCTCTCGGGGGGTGTGTTACTCTGTATGTAAACCCGAGAACAGCCATTCCGGCAATACATTCCATGTGTATTTAAATGTAATAATTAATACAAGAGGTAGGTTATTACATTTCTAGGGACCTGTAGAATAGTAGACTGGTGTAAGTTAAAGAAATTAGCATGTCAAACATAATACTTATTCCTGCTGGCAAAGTTTCTGAGGAGCGAGGAGCAAGTTAAACTAACCCATGAACTGTAGAATGTATGAGGTGTTGTGATAAAAAATTAAATATCCAGCTGCCAGACTTCTATCAGGCGCCCGGGAAGTCCAGATCTGGATCCCAACTCCAGCAGAATTCCTGTATCTGTGCACGAATGACTGTATATGGGTTTAATCACGTATAAATATGTTGTTTGTTCAATAAGTTTTGAATATTTTTGATATCAGCATCACACAGTATGACAGGCTCTCATCAGAAGAAAAATTAGAACATGATGAATCCCCAACCAAATTTTTGCATGTGTCAGCAGGACGGCTCTACAGAGGAGATATATTATCAAACACACTCTCTTGACATCAAGATAAGTTGAGATCCAGTGTTACTGTTTATGGCCGCGTAACTTGGAGTCTCAAAACTGGTGCTGGCAGCTGGCCTGATAAGTACATGTACAGGAAGTAATGGCGTACATTTGTCGTCCTCCTTGTCTATACTGACGTGTCAAGTCTAAGCCAGCCCCCGAACGTACACATGTTCTTAATCATTCCAGGCCAAGCTCATAAATAATATTGAAGCTTGTGTAGAATAGATAAAAATATAGAAGAAGAAAGCGATATCTGATAAAATAGATAGTCGATGATGACAGCCAAGTTGTGCGGAGGAATCTTCCTGTATTATTCGACGAAAAGATAGTACACGTACTATACTGAAATCTTAAGTATTGCCGGCGACTCGGCGATAGAGGCGGCTAACTATGGAAATATAAGCCTTTCACCACCGTTTACTCTATCTTTGGCCCGAACAGTTCATTCCCAAATTACCTCGTTAAATTCTTCTCCCATTTATTCTCTTATCTCCACATGCTACACATGGTTATTATTATTATTATTAAGAGTTTAGAAGATTGTATGAGGATGCCTTGTGGCGGGGGAGATGACGTCGTTACTTGTCATCGTCGCCCAGCCATCCCACGGCGGGGGTGGCTTTTGGCCTCAACGTCGTCAGTTTGTTATCATCCTGCATGATGCATTGCCGTCTATCTTGTGGAATCGCAGGGACTTGTTAAGATCATCTAAACAATCATGTAATGTTGATATCATAGATATCTTGTGAACAGCAACAGGAAAGGAAAAGTCAAGCAATGATACTTGGGAATTCTGAACAATCAATTGCAAAATCCATCAGATACAAAATGAATTGTTCATTCCAATATGCACGAATGGGAATCAACAACCTTTTGCCTTGTTAGAAAGGAAGATGAGAATGAAGATAGAAAGAAATAAAAAGAAATAACTATCAATAATAATAATAATAATAATAATAATAATAATAATAATAATAATAATATAGTTAGTTAACTTATATATAATATAATAATACCCACTCTCCCTTTTTCTATTGCGGGGTTTCTCCCAAGGCATCATCAACTCAGCGCGCCATAAAATAAATCTGAAAAATATGGATACATATTCACAAGGTACCAGAATCCCACATGGCTCTTTGAGTCTTGAAGGTCTAGATCACGATCGTTGTAAGTATCATCAGACTTTGCCTCTGTTTCTATTCGCCCGTCATAGAACTCTTTTTCCCTCCTTGATACAGAAAACCTAAATAGATGTTTTGAATAACGGTTACATGTCAGTGTTATGTATATGCGGCTACTTTCCTCTTCCATCGTTTTTCCTCCTTTATCTTTCCCTCTCCTTTACATGTCCATCCCCCCATCTGTAGCGCAACATGTACATGTACTATGTCCTGTACCTATCAATCAAAGCACACACCGCTGCTGGACGAAGATCCGTAGAACTCCGCGGGCGGCGACGCCCTTCGTGGTGGTTAAATGGTTAAGTTGCAGCTCCTTTCCATGAGATTCCGAACGAAGCGGCCCAGCGCCCAGGGTCCAGGCATTATCAGACGCCATCTCGTGTTTGTTGACGCTCAGGAAAGTTGTCGAATCATTGCCAAATAGAATGATCCAGGCCAGCGCTTGTATGTAAATACGGATAATGCGATATAGGATATATATAGGCAGGGGGAGGAAGGAGCTCGCGCCCACCCAGTGATTCCTGTCCACGTAAGGCCAAGTAGCGCAATAATGTCAACCAGGACCCCGGACTCTTGGAATCGTCTGTATTTTCCTTTATACTTGAGTGAACGGAAGCGCACTGATATCAATGGTCAACCCTCCCTCGAACTATATACATACCTAGACATGGCAGCTGACAATTGCCACTTATAAAAAAAAAAAACATGCTTTGATACGGGCGGCTAGGTAGTGCCCATCCACTCGCCCCAACCAGCTCTGGCAGATATTGAGATGGACGAGAACAAGTAATACAGGAAAACAGAGTGTTGAACTGCAAGCAAAAGTGTTGATCACACTGACTTCTTGTATCGTGGGGCTGGCAATGCCGCCACTGGTTAGTTACAGCCTTACGGGTGCTGGTTTAGGGCCATGATCCGCCTTGGCGACGGGTAATGACGGCGATCAGCCCCGCGCGGATAATCCTGTATGAGAGCTACTTAAGTTCAGGCCTCGGTTGACAGGCAGTTCTTCAACAATGCTGCGTACCTTTGGTATGCTTCTTTCCGTTTAAACGTACTTCGGATAGAAGAAGAGGAGATTTTGTTGTAGTAACAACTGCTTATTGTAGCTGTCGTAGGAGAGAGCTAGAGGTCATAAATTCCTATGTCTGCACATGAAGCAGGCATGTTCCTTGCAGCGACGGTGGCCACCAGATTCTAGACTTCTGATCTAAATATATTCCTGCTTTTTTTTTTTTTTTAAAAAAAAAAAAAAAAAAAAACAACAAGAAGTATCAGGAACAAACTTGAATTTTCTCTGATTTGAGTTAAAATTACGATACGGGAATACATGAACCTGGATTTAACTGCCAGTACCTATAGTTCAAAAAGTTAACAGTCATTATTTCGCTGAACTGGCTTCTATTAAAGGTGGAGGACACAGCTTGTTACAATAACACAATAACAGCTGCCACAAAACGTAAAATTCATCTTTTACATGTATGGCATGAATACGCCTCGAAGGTGCATTTGTACCCGCCGGTGATGTAATGTACATGGAGTGTAGGCGATCCATCACGTAACTAGCATATATCTCCAGAATACTAACATCAATATTGTATACTCCAGCGGGAAACTCATTACCTTTGTACAAGAGCAGTCTCTTCAGCAATACAATTAGAATAAGAGTAAAAAGATGAAAGATGAAAGATGACACAACAAGATGCAAATGCGTCGATCTGTGAAACATTACACAAGTCTTATTTTTTTGACATTTTATATTCTATAATATTACTGTGGTTTGAGAACTTCCACGGTTTGAATTGAAATGGTACGATATCAGACAGCAGTTGCGGAAAGTCATGCAGATGAATTTGCTATGTATTTGTTGAGAAATGGCAAAGCTGTCCGTAACTTGAGATATTGAAATACACGTGAAATTCAAGTTACAGAAAAGCAAATCTGCACCTTAAACACACAAAAATAACATGAAAGACCATGTTCTGATCCAACAGTATCTCCTACATACAATCTGTACTGCTTTAGCAGACTGCGTATTCTGGATTTCTTGATTCGTTCTAAGAAACAAAGCTCTCTCTTGCCTCGAAACCGAGGAATTGAAATAAAAGACACATTAGTGAGGAACATTTACCCAGGTTTAACCAGGTTTGAAAGATAAAATGAATAAAATACCTGAATTATTAGACTAGGCAATTGATGGTGGCACACATCGCAGCTTCAAAAGAAGAAGAAAAAGAAAAAGCAATGATGGTAGATCTTAGTTGGCGGCTGCTGCAGGCAAGTCCTTCAGATCACTAGCATGGAGTGGAAATCCGGGGAAAATCGCACCAACCGCAGATCTGACAGGGTTTGGCAGCCAGAAATCACCAACCAAAAGAAACACACAAGCAACTTTGAATAATAATAATAAAAATAAAATAAAAAAATAAAAAATAAAAATAAAGTTTATGATACAAGTTTTATTTTTGAGGGAGCCAAAAAAATTAAATGGAACATGTGCAACATATTGATTTCAGGTTAATTGAAGATCATGATCAGAGCTTTCATGCTTCTTTACGCCCGCCTCCAACCTGCCCTCTCTACTTGCCAAGGATAACTGAACTGGGCTACAAGAGGAGGCATCATCAGGCTTGTGCGGCCTCGTATCTATGCGACTCCGGATTTTTGAGACTGGGAGAGAGGTGGCTCAAAGCGTGAACACTGACGACGGCGAATAGCTAGCCTTAAGGGAGCCCCGGAATATGAATTTGAAAACCTCTGTGGAACAATAACGGAGGGGGCTGCTGCTCTGCTGATTATATCTCAGTTATATGCAAGGGTTATCAAAATTCATGACATGATATCATTGAAAAAGAGCCAGGCTGAACGGGTGTGTTTTAACGAACAAGAATCTCAGCCAGCTAAATCTGAATCTTGCCCAATGCTAGACTTATTCCCTGAATAAAAAAATATTACGCACGCACTTGAGTAACTTAATGAACAATGTGAAGGAAAAGCTGGAAACCAAGTCCAAGACAATCCGCAAGCTATTTTCCTGTTATCTCTTACTGTCTGGACGTACACTGTACGACGGTTAGGTATGTACGGACGCAGGTACCTGCGTACGCCCGCACACCCACAAACCCGCACACACACACACACACACAACACACACATGGAAAGGCAACACGGTCCCTGGATGTTCTAGGCCCCCATTTTACATCTGAAATCATGGTTTGGGAACTGTACGTACGTACGTTTTGCGCATGAAAACGTAACTATGTCATTTTCTTCTGGGGGTTTGAAAAGCCGCAATATCCACCGCATTCAGGCATGCTTAGGTTCACCCCCGCCGCAAACCCGCGACACATCTAGGTAAGTGTGTGCGCAGGTCTCGCTCGCCTGCGGGATTAAATCTACTATACTTGATGCATTGGGCTCGTCGCGTATTCGTTATATAACGAGAAAGGGATATGGATACGGCGTATCTAACCAGATTCAAAGAGGAAAGTAGTATATCTATCTAGTAGTCAGTTGAGAAGCTGTGTAAACTCGAAAATCATGATAGTCCCCATTGATTGAAACTGCTAGTACGAATGGGATTAACCCTCATTTGACTATTTATTTGGTCAATTGGAAGAGAGGAGAAAAAGAAAGATACTCTTTATTTTCGTTAATGTGATATGGTATTTCCGCCCTGGAAAGAATCGTTATCAAGTCTCATGACCTTTCGCCTTCAAAAGACCAAGGCGTACCTTGGGGTACAAATCGTACATATGCACAGCGGGTAGACGACGAGGCCAAAGAAATTCTCAAGAAATGCAATGAACGGCCAATTGGGCAAAAGGCGCCGATAAAAGACAGAAAGAAAAGAAAGAAAAAAGAAAAGAGAAGAAAAGAAAAGAAAATGGAAAGAAAATAGAAAAAGAAACAAAGAGAGAATATTTCAGAAAAATGCAAGCAAAATAGAAATTACCTCGATATTATCATCATATGACTCCTGTGCAGAACCAAAAAAACGATCGCATCTGCATTCTGATGCAGAGATCAGCGTATCTAAGTAGTTGCGGAGTCAACTACTACAATCAACCAGTTAGAAAAATAACTAATAAAAATAACTTACCCGCCGCCCCCAATCTCCATCCCGCAAAAGGAAAAAAAAGAATGGCACGTGCGGAATCTAAGTTTTTCAATGGTTTATTAAGTAAGAGAGTTTTAGCTGAACTTAGCTTTAGTGATTCTTTACTTTTATTTATAGCTATATAACTTTCTGAGTCCAACTCTCAACTTCAGTTACTAGTGGAATGTCTGGTTAGAAACGGGGGGGATGAGAAGTTAGCACTTTGAAGAATAAGAAAACAACAATGCTGATCCTCAACAAACAAACAACTCAGGTAGCGCCGGGGCGGCGAGAGAGGGAATACATTTGTCACATTATTTATTCTAGTAGTAGCTCATGGTAGGCGGGTGTTTGGAATTTATGAAACAGCAACAGTTATTAATACTGGTGTTACAAGTCCTGAACTCCAAACCCTTCTTCTCTACCTGGGTAACTATCAGACATATTAACTCCAAAATCCAACATGCCAACGCGCTGTGACTTGTAATCAACCGCTTTCTCATGGTCCCTGGGGCGTAAAATCGGAAAGAAAATCGGGCGAAAAGAAAAGAAAACTGAAAAGACGAAAATGCTGAAACGCGATATTCATTATTTGTACACATGAGCGAAGCCCGACCGACAGTTCGCTGGCTGCAGGCGAGGAGGGAAATTACCCCACGTTTAGTTAACGATCGTACGGTCTGTACCGTACATACCTAGGTACCTACATATGGTACCTGGGGTACTTGGGTACGGGGTACATGGTGAAAAACAGGTTTCGAATTTTGAAATACAGGAATGAATGATGTAATTAACAATATCAGGAGGGCGGAAGTCCAGTTAAGGATGCTGTAACCTCAAGAGCGCCACGTGTGGCTATATTGGACGGTTTGGAGAAGCATAACGGAGGTAACAGTCAGTCCTAAACACTACAAAAATAGAACTACACGATGATATCAACTTCTTCACGGCAGGTAACCAGCCCGGATCCCATCTCCCCCACGAAAATGAAAGTTGCGAGAGAGGAAGAGGTTCCCAAATATATTGGATTCAAAAAGAAAGAAAAAAAAAAGGCAAAAACGAAATGCGCGTTCCCGCAATCTACGGGCTAATATAGCGACGCGACGGAGCCCGCCGACAAGAGTCAGTATCAAGGAGATACATAGTACAAAACCGAAGAGAGCAACGTGCCACAGCATACAATAATAATAATGCATCTGGAAGCCCGTCCGTTTCATCTTCCCAAAAGGCTTAGTTAGACATAGCATAGCGATCTAACCATCCTCTAGTATGAAGGTATAAACTTGGCCTCTTCCGTGGCTCAGTAGTGTATCATAACAAATCATTTCCCGCCGCACCGCTCCTACAACAAACGCATAACCACATATCCCTTATACCCCCTACGACAAAAATGAAACCGGCAAAATGAAACATGCCTATAACATACAAATTGCAGTTATCTATGTATTCACACCATAGATGAGAAAAACCAACCCCAAGTCCCTGCATCCTGCTCGTCTGGAATACATACAGCAATCTGCAATCTGGGGTAATGTACATGCATACCTACATGCATACACATATAACAGCGCCAGTCCTCCATCCCCATTGCCTCGCCTCTATCCCCGTCCCGCGGTCTCACCTTCGCTCATTCATTCATTATTGACTCAACCACTGGTCGCCTGTTCGTACGCGGGCCCACTGCCATTATACATGCAGGATAGGCGAAGTTGAGAAAACCAGACAATGAAAAGTCGGGCTGCAGGGTCTGCAGCGGAGCGTTAGGGAAAGAGAAATAAGGTTAATCCAACCCTTACACCAGCCCCGCCTTTTTCTTTTCTTTTTTCTTTTCTTTTTTCTTTTCTTTTCTTTTATTTTTATTTATTTATTATTTATTTTTGGCGATGCTGGTATCCTGATATGTGGAGTAAGGGAAGGAGGCGGGTAAAACCCCGGGCTAAGCGTCTTGATGTAAAGAATGCGGTGCATATGGATCCTGCGAGTGCGGGTGAATCTTGGGTTGGATGCAACGCCAACCTGTGATTGGAAACAATGAGATTGCTGAGAGTGACAGAAGAGAGAATAGTGAAAAGAAAAGAAGAAAATGAAGGACTCTCATCGTCTATGTTCATGATGCTAGACCAGGCGTTATCAACAGTGTTGATATCAGCAAATACTAACAATCTCTGCTCCTCTCTTTCAACCCTGCGGTTCATTACATGAGAGACACGTCAGACACTGCTCTCCCTCCCTCTTTCTCTCTCTCCCTGCCATGCCATGACTGTAGATTCTAACACCGTTGCGTCTTGACAATAGACGTAGATCAATGCATTGCGTCTCGTCACATCGTATGCATCATATCATATCAGTGATCTGATAATGCTCTCTCTCTCTTTCTTCCGTTTTTCTCTCTTCTTCTCTTTCTCCCTTTCTTTCTTTCTTTGTCTGCTTGTCTGGTTCCTTTCCACTCTCCCCATTTCTCTACCTAGTTCCATCTTCATCCTTGCAGTTGGATTTGCCTGCAATCTGATAGATAGCACCCAACCCACCCAACGCTCCGAGGCAGGCGGGCGCGCGCACGCGGGCAGAACAGTCTCCAGTAATTAAAAACCAAGCAAAGCCGAAGAAGAATAAAAAATCCTCCCATGTGACATAGATCGGGTTTAGGGATGCATGGTTCCCAGACGTTCAAACAATGGGATAACAACTATTGTTTTTAAAGAGCTAGGGAACATGATCAAGATATCAGTCATAGACTCAGATTGAATAGTATAATAACTATCCCAAAAAAAAAGGGTCTTCCGAGGTCAAACTCTCGCCAAGCATAAATCGTTGACCACAAATAAACAATGAAAGTTAAACCAGAAGCCTACCCTACCAACCGCATGTGCATGCAAACCTGGTCGGTCTTCTCTCAAAACAAACTCTCCCCAATTCCGCCGCTACAGTGTACATGTGCCTAGTTAAGAAATCCCACGCCGAAAAGGAATTTGTACAACTACTACGCTAATAGAAGCGAAGGAAAAAAAGTCGTAGCAACAGATGACATATGCCAACTCATCAGCGCCTAGACTGCTTCAGGTTTTCGAACCCAGCCGCTGGAGCAGCTATGCTTGCGCCTGCCTTGCCTCCAACTGAGTGAGTGAGGGAGTGATCAAGAAGCGGTGAAGCGGGTGTAATTAATGTATGTATGTCAGCACACATACACTGGCCACCTGAGCAATGTGTTGTCCTTTCTTCTCTTGGTTGCTTTGCTATTTTTCGTTGTATTATTATTATTATTATTATTATAGCCAGCCAGTTTCACTATATACAGACAAAAGGTACCAGGTACGTATCCATGGACTGGAAAATGAACCGCGATAAAAACGCCCTTTCTAAATTTGACCCATTCACCCAGCAGCAGCCCTGGCTATGTAGAATTAAAACAAGCCCATTGATGGAGAAAAGCAGAGAAAAGAGAAATTAGTTGATGCAGTTAATGTGCAAATGTACGTATGTGTGTATGTATGGTTATGGTATGCTAGCTAATATGCACTGGCAAAGGATAAGGTACATGAAGGGAATGAGGTAGTTAACAAGCGAGACCGAAGAATAAAGCACAAGCAAAATAGAACTATGACGGGCGTTGTCTTGAGTTTGCCGATGAGGGAAAAAAGAGGAAAAAAAAGGATGATTGTTGAGGTTGAGGGGTATCTAAAAAAGTGGAAGTATGATAATAATAATATATAATGCTGGGAAGAAGAGGTTCGATGAGCGATAGGAACGAAAGAAAAAAAAAAAAAAAAGAGGTATGCCGGGCAAAACTATGCAATTGACGACAAAGTGGGGATATACATATATAAAAATAAAAGAGAAAATAAAGAAAAAAAATTACCAGCCCTTCACATGATATTCGTAGGGCCCGTAGTCGAAATAATGATTCCACGAATTATTCTTGGAGGCCTCTTTATCTGCTGCGGCGTTTTGCGCCTGGGTCTGGGTCTGAGTCTGAGTCTGCTTCTGTCCATTCAGCTTCGTGCCCGCAGGACCAGGATATTCCTGCAGATTCGCCATGTCATGCGCTGTATGCCGTCGCTTGAAGCCTACGGTGAGAGTGGTGGTCTTCTGTTGTCGTTCCCAGAGCAGATGTCGGCGTAGAGACTCTGTCAACTCTGTAGCGAGCATGTTTCTTCGGGTTGTTCGGGGGGAGTGAGGGATTTGGTGCTGGTAGGTGGGTATCGATTTAACGACTATGGGTTTGGAGCGGGGCATGTCGGGCCCTTTCATTGTGAGGGTGTTCTCGTCGCTGTCTGGGGATGCAGCGGCGGAATCGCGGGTTGGTGAGGAGAGACGCGATCGTTGGAGAACGGGGGTTGATCGGGAGCCTGGGGGCCCTCCGGATTTGCTGACGATGGGGCTTTTCATGCGTTGTGGTTGGTGCATCATCATAGTTAGTAGCGACCGTCGCGAGACGAGATTCGGTCGCGAATCGACGCGCTGGAACAGTTCCTTCTCGTCTATGCTCGATCGACCACTTTCAGTAACAGAGTCTTCCCAGTCTGAGGAATCATCGTCGTCTTCTATGGCGCTCTCAGAGATCTCTTCATCATCGTCGGTCTCGATCGCGTCCTCATCCTCCGAACCCTCAGTAATTGGTCGGATGGGTGTTCTGGAACTTATCGAATTTTTCAACATGGTCATCTTCTGCATAGTGTTAGCAACCTGGTGAAGACCATCTGATAACGAGCTGCGTTGTTGGTGTGGTTGTCGTGGTTGTTGTGATTGTTGGGTTGGTTGTTGGGGTTGCGCTGTCATGCGATCCTCAAAAGAGCTCTCGTCATCACCTGACGATCCCCCTAGAGTAAACATCCCACCCTTCTTTGTGAGCGGTGAGCACTTTTGCGTCACTGTCGTCTTTGAAGAAGTGGGACTTGATATTTTTGGGTGTGATCGGTATGAGGAGGAAATGTGTGATGGGGAAAATCCGCGGACAACGCTGGATGACTCCAACAGTCCTGAGGACGAGACACTGGTATCTGAGCCTACTTGAGCGCGGTCACTCTCTATGCCATCAAGAGCAGTTGTAGAACATGAATCTGACGATTGATGAGGGTGGACTGGGTGTGATTGCATTAGGGCGCGCGTGGGTGTGGGCGAGGAGGCGCGGGGTGTAATGTCGACTGGAGCGAGAGCGGCAGCTTTAGTTGTCGCTGTCGCTGTAGGTTGAGGTGTGGGTGTAGGTAATGATAAGGGTCCCAAATGCTTCTTCTCCTTGATATTATAAACCATCCGTTCCAATCCTAACGATGTTATGTGTTTTTCCTTCCCTCTACTTATACTCAAGGCCGATTCATCAAGGATGGCGGGCTTGACATCGGGCGTTCGCGACGTGTTGATGTGGCGTTCAATGCGGTCCCCCTCATCTGAAGCAGCAGATTCCACGCTCGATGACAGTTCTGGGATCTCCCTGGGCTCACATCGTAATCGTCGGGTCTCTAGAGGTGGGATTGCTGCGAGTGGTGGTTCAACGCAAAACGTTTCTCTGGTCCATAATCTCCAGCTCAAGTTCTCTAGCCGTCGGCCTTCTTCCATGTAATCTGCACATTTCGAGAAAACTATTTTGAGCAACCAAAAAAACATCAGTATAGCTATTCAATATCTGCTTCGCGAAACACACACCCACGAACTGAGTAAGGAGAATACCAACCCATCCACATTCCATGTAGCGACTCTGCATTTCTTGTATCCACCTCATGAATCTTCGCCGCATCCACCGAGAGGACGGGGCTGCTTAATCGTGAAGGCATGATTTGGGCGGCTGTGCGTTGTAGAGGGTAAAGGTGTAGTATTCGAAGCGAATCCTTTTGTTCGCCGTATAATCCAGCTTTGCGTCTCCAAGGCGAGAGTCCTTTCCACTGTTCCCTCTCTCTCTCCCTCTCTCTCTCGTCTTATCTTTTTTCGCCTTTATTCTGCGCTATCCTTTCCAATGTGGTTTTCAATCTCTTGATTCCCTTGTAAGCCTTTCTTCTTTGCTAGAGGTTTTGAATTGTAGAGTTGATAATGTCGTAAATGCGGAAGCTGGGAGTAATGGTTATTGGAACTGTCGAATTAACGAACGAATGGCATATGGTGTCAAGCGGAGGAGGAGGAGGAATCTCTAGTGGCAGTGGTGGTAGTGCGAACAGAATTGTGGCCGATGGGGAGGCCGCGGTTATATATGGCCAAGGCTAATAATCCTCGGGAATCGCTCGTGGCAAGGGCCAGGCGGACAATCCGGTAGAGCGGAGTATGGTACGTACGGTAGTTGAAATGTGGAGAACACAAGTGGGAATTCGGAGGCAACGGGCAACACGAATAATAAATAAAATATAGGGAAATAATAATTATTTTCGAAGATGATTATAGAATAAATTATTAAGGATTATTGTATTGTTTATGGTAGAGGTGGAGGAGGAATTGGTTAGTAGTATATTATATTTTGGGAGGCGGAAGGGGGGGGGAGAGAGAGGATATTTGTAGGCAGGGCGAGCGAGGAGGAGGAAGAATAGATAGATTATATGCCAAATGACGCCTTGGAGGGCTGGCAGAGGGGAGGGAAGCGAGCATGCTTTTTGTTCCGCAGCCAGGGAGCGAGGAAAAGGGAGACAAAGACAAGTAACTGCTGGGCAAAGTACCCGGTACATCAGCTGGCCTGGTAAGAATCATCGATCGATACGCCAATCGGGCTGTACTGGGGGGACGGTAATATTCTTCCTCGTCCTTTTCGGAAAAGTGTACGGACTAAAAGTTACCAAGCAGGTGGCACCGAGGAGGCGGTCTCAAGATAATCATGGGCTTGTAATCAGGAGGGAGTGAGGAGTTCTTCTGTTACATACGCTAGAATAATAATAGAGGCGGCAAAATACAGCCGATGCGAGAAATGCAAAATTATAACGTTACGAAAAATACGAAAAATACCACATCAGATGCTCGGTGGGATGCTGCATATAATAACCGGCTGGATTGCCCCACAAAAACAGGGCGTTTGGTCTCCAAGACGGCAAAAAAAAGAAAAGACCAACGGACACCGATGGTATTGAAATTATCATTACGCGGCCCTGTATCCGCCCCACAAAACCAGCAGTGGCGGGCCCTAGACTCCTCCCAGCAAATCCTCACAGGGCAGGGCGGGCAAGGGAAAAATTAAAGAGGGCTAATGAAAAAGGAAAAAACCCGCCGGGTTGATTCCGGTTTGTCCCTGCCCGCCGTATTCTTTCCCCTAAAACAGTAGTCAGGCTCAACTTTCAAGCCAGTCAGTCAGAGGGGGAAAGAGGGCGCAAATGGAAGAAAGTATTGAAGATATACGCTGTAGGTACCCACGGTATCAATAAACGGTATTATAACATTGCACAAGCAGGTATTGCAAACAGGTACGTGTAACATCACAGGTATTGACTCATCGGGTTTCGGGGTTTCCTTACCGCGGCACTTAGGCGCAGTACATGATTACCAGGCTGACATTATCACCACCCCCTCCCCTGATACCGAATCAATGGGCCGAAATCACAATTCGATTTTTCGTCCGGGGACACAGAGCTCATCTCATCACACGTAACCGTATCATCTTCTCTGCTCTCTCGTTCTCGTTCCCAGACTGGCGGAACGCGGAATCTGGTGGGGCGCCCGCGGGGGGTTCACTCCCAGCCAGCCAGGCCAGAACCAGCAGGGCAGAGCAGGGCAGGGCAGGGCAGGGCAGATATGGAGTCCAGAAGCCCAAAAGCCGCAGAGAGTGGAGTGGGTGGGGGT
>JAFEJD010003878.1:0-23708 GCA_018296065.1 Blastomyces percursus
TCAGGCCGCGGGGCTAATCCTCGAGAATCAAGGTCAAGGATCCAATTAAGAAGCGATTCTTCTTCGGTTTCGGTGAGTTTATGGGTTTTGACGCGTAAATCCGCGCGAGAGGTGCGGCCGTTAAGGCGCATAGCGAGGGTTGAATTCGGGACATTGAAATAGCGTGCCGCTTGACGAATAGAGGGAATTTCCTTATTTTTAATAGCCTGAATAGCTAATAATTCTACCCTCTTGCTCTTCGAGTTTTTGAGCGTTTTGCGAGCGTTTTGGGGGCATAATAAATGATTGAAGTGTATAGTAGTTTAAGAGCCTACGCGTTTTGGTTGGGGTGTCTCGCTAACTTGTATGTCCCGCTCGCTTGTAGAATACGTTATAGGAAAACTCCGCTCTACAATGCTGTGTTGTTGTGTCGTTGCACATTTAATTGGTTAGCTGTAATATATAATCTGTGGCCGTCGGCCCTTGATGAAGCTTTATTAGGAAAGAATCCCATAACCTACGCAGCGTATACTCAGACTCCATCTGCTCCGTCCTCGAAGCCATTTCTCCCAAGCAACACCTAAGTGTTTCATTCATTCATTCACCCGCCAGGAGTTCAAAGACATACATACCCCTTATCGGCTCTTACCTCGTTGCAATACAAATCCCAGACTTTACCCACTTGATTCTCCATTTCATCGCGTCCGGTTGGCTGATTTATTCATTTACCCTGGCCTCTCCCTCCATGGGATACAGAGGCTACCACAACTATGACTACTCTCATCTATCTTCCTGGACTAATTACAAGTATGAACTTAATATCTTGTCAAGATCTGGAGTTAATCATCTTTAGTTGTCTCTGTCTTGGAATTGTTCTGAGTTTTCAACAAAATTGAGGACTACATTGAGGACTGCATTGAGGACTGTTCTATTGATCTTTCATTCCACCCCTTCTCTGAGCAATCTGGTGGTTTGGCCCCTAGCATTAGGGAAAGGTTGTTGAACCTGTCTCCAATCTTTTGTCGTAAGACCTGGCGTTGCTGCTGTACTTCGGGACAGCCCACGATCGTAACGTCGCATCCATCATCTACCTCATCTATTGCATCCATCGCATCCATTACTTGCTACATTACTCTTTTGGGGATTCTGACTATGAAATCAACCAGAATGAAGGACATTTTAAACGAAAGAAAATCTTTATTACAGAGATAAACATGCTTAAGAGACTCCGGCAGAATGACTGCCCTGAGCCATGAAGCTTGACTTGTCTCTTTTCTGTATGCCTGGGAACACTTCAATGTCCGTTGTGGAGAGGATGCAAGTGGAAAGTTCAATCTGGGCTGTCTTCTCCCACCTGTCTCATTCAATGGCGATCCAGATAAGGCAGGCCATGACGATTAAGGTTAGTCTAGAGTATGGATACCAGGATGCCTAATCCATTAGTGTTGGGTCGGAAACTGAGGACAACACGCTGCTCTCCCAAGATCGCACGATGAAGGGCCATGTACTGCGCAAGTCTTCGAGTTCGGGGGCAATCCGCCGGGCAACTTGGCGCACTCGAGTCAGACAGAATTCAGAGACATGGACCAGAGTTTTGGGAAGCCAGGCAAGAGCCCTGATACCAACGTATGGGATCCTAGTACACAGAGTCCGGACAAACAAGGAAAACATTGATCCCGAGGATCAGAAATCGTCCATTGAGAAGATACAGACAGAGAATGCAATGCTTCATCCAGGAGCAAGGGTGAACTATGTAGGATGGCTCACGAAACAGGGGACCAAGAAGACGGCATCCTCACTAGTCATTGAGCTCACCACGAAGGAACATGCGAACAGGATGATAAGGGAAGGATTGGTGCTTGGAGCTTGTCACTATAACTGCGAGCTATACGACAAGAGCTGCAAACTCAAGTAGTGCTACAAGTACCAAAGCTATGGACATATTGGGACCCAATGCTCGGCTGTTGCGAGGTGCGGATATTGTGCGGACTCTCATGATTCACGACAATGTCATAAAAAGGATGAACCTGACTTCATGCCAAAATGCGCGCTTTGCAAGGAACAACATACGACCTGGAATAGCAGATGCAAGTTCCGGGCAAAAGGAGCTTGAGAGGATAGAAACAGCAAAAAGGAACCTGCTCCTGTAGTACCCACTACTCAGATGCAGCCACCCATATCAGTTTCCAACCTTAAAGAGGGCAGTGCCCTTCCTGCATAGCGGAAGAGGCCAGCACCAACAGCGGGAGCCCTGCCGCGGGTTGAGCGCAGGGGCCAACCGCGAGGATCTGCATCTCAGGACATCCCACCACAATACCTGAATGTCTTCAGCGTGCTTACACCTGAAGATGGGGATGCATCCATACCCACAGATAGCAACGTACTCACCCGCTCAGTCATGGAAAGAGAGAAGGAGAAGATTAGGTAACCACGTACTGAAAACACATACAACACCAGAGTCCGGTCTAGACTAGCCTCCACCTCTGGGGAACAGCAATCCGAGATAGCAACAATCGTATACCTGGATGACCCAAAAACAAGCAGAATGCAGCCATTGAATTGATTGTGTTGATTGAGCACCGATACTCTGCTTTAATGATGACACCTGGCATGAACAGAATGACATCAATCATGATCAGATGCTCTGGAGACATGAAACTCTTGTGCTTCAGTGTTTTCATGATCTCGATATTCACTAGCTTCTTAGCCAGCTGCTGTTCAATGTCAATCACAGACTGCTTATCTCAATAGTGCTTCATACTGTGGGATTGTTGGATACACTTGCAAGCAACGTTAATATGGAAGAGTCCTGACGAGAGGCCAAGGGAGCCTTGATCGCGGGGAAGCCAAGAATTCCGAGTTTCCACCCAATCTTTGTACGATCAATTCCAACAATCTGTCTCATTTCTTCATGAATGTCATTCTCCAGGTGTTTCCGTTGTTTGACCTGGTTCACCCCTAGGCCCAGGGGNNAGCGATGCAGCTCGCGGACGTTTTATCTCAGATAAATGAACAATGATAGTAGCGGAAGGTTATTAAAAAAACGAGCAATCCGGGCCATAACCTATAAGACGTCCTACAAGATTTGCTCAGATGAGTCAGTTTCGCTGTTATTGCTTCTTCTGCAGTTCACAGACTGCTCTGTTGTGCTTATGTTTAGTGCTCATTGTCTGATTCTGGAGATTTCCAGCTTCTTCAGTAGTTGAAAGTGATACTGTGATGGAGAATCTCAGCACAGTTTAATTTTTCACTGTGAATATCTCAAATATTTCTTCAGTATTATTATTTTATATATTTCAATAAAAAAAAGAGCAGGAAATTGAATAATTGATGAATATTAAAGATGTGTGAAATAATCAAAGAATAAACAGTAAATATCCAGTCCAGTCCAGGCAGCGGCGGCGGCGGCGACGACGAAGCTGCTTACTACTTGCGGAGGTGGCCCGAGCTCAAGCGCGCGTGTCCCAGCTTTCCTTTGATTCAATGATACAAACCATCTCAGCAGACACCAAGACATCATCTGCGCCTCTACACATCTATTACACACCTATACACCAACTACCCCGGCTGCGACGTCTGCACTGCTATAGTTGACCGAGATACCACCCATTCTGCCATTTTGCCCCCGCTGATTGTTTATCCGTCACATCATGGTAAACTCTCCTCTCCCTGGTCTAGCTCAACAACATCTAACACTCATATATAGTCTTCCCCTTTCGACATAAGTATACATATACTCTCCCATTTCCGCCTCCTGAAACTCCCAAACAACATCCCTTGGAGCCCCACTTCCTAACCATCCCCTCTTGTAACAGATGGCGGTGCATGCGTCGCCATGGTCGGCAAAGATTGCGTTGCCATCGCATGCGACCTCCGACTAGGCCTGCAAGCCCTCACCGTCTCCAACAACTTCCCCAAGATATTCAACTACGCCCCCTCGACCTATCTCGGCCTAACAGGACTCGCCACGGACGTCTCCACCGTCTCCGACGTCCTCCGTTTCAAAGTCAACATGTACCGCCTGCGCGAAGAGCGGCATATCTCCCCGAAGACACTAGCCAATTTGGTCAGCTCGAGTCTGTACGAGAAGCGCTTCGGCCCGTATTTCGTCAGTCCCGTGCTGGCGGGCATAGATAATACGACGGGCAAACCGTTTATATGCGGCTTTGATAGTATTGGTTGTATTGATTTTGCGAAGGACTTTATCGTCAGTGGTACGGCGAGTGATCAGCTGTTTGGAACTTGTGAGGGGTTGTGGGAACCGGATCTTGTATGTCATTTTCTTTTCTTTTTTTCTATTATCTCATTTGATTTACAGGACTTGTGTAAATGTGCTGACTGCGTTGGACTAGGGACCTGATGACCTGTTCGAGACCATCTCGCAAGCCCTACTTAACGCCGTTGACCGAGACGCTCTGTCAGGTTGGGGAGCACATGTTTACATCATAGAGAAGGACAAAGTCACAAAGCGATTGCTCAAGGGACGGCAAGATTAGATGGTTTTCGGGTTTGCGGTTTTCGTCTTATGGGTAGAGTGGGGAAAGAAATCTAGGAAGACGGAGGTGGTGACCAGAGGGTTTTTTTTTTTTTTTTTTTAAAGAAAAAAGAAAAATAAAAATAAGCCCTGCGTGTCCCTACATGTCCTCTTATATTCCTTTTTCCTTTTATTTTATTTTATATTTTGAGCTATGATAATTCCTGATAAATGGCATCCCCTTGGCATGATATTCTGACAGTTAGCTGTTTTCTGTCGTGAAGTACGAGGAAAGCTAGATGTACGACAATATGATGCTACTAGGTTATGGGGTTTGGGGTACTAGAACGAGGAAGGAGCTTATTACTTGCCATACTAGTGAGGTAGAACTAATTGCCGTATGGCACAAACAGCCGGGTCAAGATATGGGGAAAAACCCGTCTATACGAGTGAGCTTCCCCAGCCAGCCAGCAGGGTAAATATGGAATTGAATGAACCACTAAAATATCTCAATTACCATGTAATGTACAATGTACCATTTCAACGGAGTAAGCGTGAACAAAGCCATTTCATTTTATCTATCTCATCCCCTAGCTATTTTTATAAAATATTATATTGTGTACATACATATATATAATATAACATATGACACAAGATCCATCAGTCAACCCGTCGAGCACACTTCACATCCCTCCAGAAAAATCTGAACAGCAAAGCTATCCGTCTCCAGCAGATCCAACGACGAGACAGGGAAAGAGATAAAATATAAAAGAAAAAAGGAAGAAAACTCGCGCATACTCACATCGACGCACATAACCCCAAAACCCCATCAAGCGCCTCATCCCAACTCTCCATCAACGATCCACAGAACAGCTCCAAGGACGCCGTATCCATCATCTCCTCAATCTCCTTCCTCACCGCCCATTCCTCTTCCCCATCACCGTCGCCATTTTTAACGGTGTCTTTCTCAAAACCATAACCCCCCGTCACCCACTCCACCAATTCCCCTAACATCCCCGACTCGGCAATCTGCATCTTCAAAAAGCGCGTGTTCTGTCGGATGGAGTCGGTGAGTTGCTTGACGAGGGTGTGGAGGTGTTCGAGGGTTTCCTTGTTTGGGAGGGCTTCCTTTGTAGTCGTGGCGGAGGCCTTTGATTTTGTTTTTGCTGCTGATGACGAGGGAGATAGGTATGTGAGGAAGAGGGTGATGGCCTTGAGGGTCTCGAGGAGGGATATTGTGGTGTGGAGATAAAGCCAGGAGGGAGCGATGGAGGCGGTAGCAGAAGGCTGTTGTTTGCTTGGGGGGGTGAGGGGTATGGCTGTTAGGAGGGCGGAGTTGGATACGGGAGTAGCGGATAGGGCAGTTAGGTTTTCGGTTAGGAATGATTCGAGGTTGGTGAGGTGGGTGGTTAGGGGAGTTGGTGGAAATGATTGTTTGGTGTTGGCGGTGGCGGATAGGGATGCAAGAGCCTTCAGGAGGATGAGGTGGATGTTTGTGTTTTCAATTTCAGCACGAGTTAGCTCTGTCTCTGGCAGGGGGAGGTCGAATTCTGGGTTGAGGTAGTGAGATAGATCGATCTTTGGCGACGCTGGGTGTGAAGACGACGATGCCTTTTTTGCTGAGGCGTTACTCTTTAGGAAACGAAATAGGTCATCAGTGACGGTCATTGCTTTTACTGCGTGGGCCTATGAGTTGTTTCAGTCGAACATTAGCTTCAGCATCTGGTAATCAGGCGATTGGTGCTAAAATGGAAAAGCACTTACCCCTGGCTTGGGCCCGAGACGGACATGCTCTTCAAAGCTGGGTTTGCCTGGAGCTTCACAGTTCATGAAGCCGTCGAAGTTGCGTTTATCAACAACAGGGTCGGTATCGGAGACTGGTTATGGTGTGCATTGTTAGCTTCATGGAAATATGCTTAGGAAATGAACAACAGACTTGGAAGTTTACCAATATGATCATATTGTCCTACCGGATCACCACCAACCAGCCGCTGGATCCTCCGGGTTTCCAATGCCCACATTCTTCTACATATGCTATTCTTCAGGCTCTTGTGCAGCTCGATGCTTCCAGCCACATTAACATAGCTACCATGCTCCAGACCAACGTTTCGTGAATATGTGGTCGCGATCTCAGAACTCCGATAAAAGCTCAACGCCTGCCTCATCGCAGTTTGTGGATCGTAATCCTTGGGTTCCAATCCTTCGTAAGGCGGAGCAGCATGCGGGTGTGTCGATCCGAGGCGGGTAAAGAGGTTATGTGCAACCGTTTCATATTGCATCTGCTTCACAGATAATTTATGAAACGACTTTAGAGCCAACGAGCCCGCTCCCAGGAGGAGGTAGATCCGAACCAAGAGCAAAAGAGCTTCGTAGTTACAGGGTGACTTGAGTAGCAAATTCTCTATAAGCCCAGCCGCTTGGACTAATGCAGCATGAGGGGCGACGTCAGGCTTAGACCCATTATTTGTTTCGTGTAATCTAATCAAGGCCATGACGGCTAAAAGGCATAGGTCATCACTTGGCTGGCTTTCTATGGTAGATGGAGCTGCAGTTTGGTTAGGCCTTTCAGTGCTCCGGTAAATACGAAGGCACCGAGATACGAAGTTTTCGACCTTTTGCACGGAGGGTTTTTCGTCACCCTCCAATGACAACTGGAAACAGTACTCAAATTTCAGGGCATTGATAGCAGCAACTCCTTTAAATGGATCGGTAACCTATAATAACATACATATTTAGTTCAGTTCTGTAAAAAAACGAAGGAAGTTCATTTTATCCTAACCTGCTTCTCATCATCCGTGCTCTGATCTGCGACAACCTTTTGGGAAGCATAAATTTGGAATTCGTCTTGCATCGACCGATCAAGCTTGATTACATATTTGCGCAAGTCATGGAAGCAATAGAGCTTGGTACAGTTGTGGTCGAAATATTGTTTGCACGCCTGGAGAAGATCGTCCAGAGGAAGTTCGCCCATCGTAACCCGTTGCTCTGTCAAGTCAAGAGCAGCCAATTGCGCATTCCGTGATTTTGGCTGCCTTTTGATGTACGCTGCGATGAAGTCCTGGGTCTCTCGTGGCGACCTTCAAAAATATTTTTTTATCAGCTTTCTGCGTTTGAACAAAGCCTCATGCACACGGTCAGGACATACTCTTTCTTTCCCAATTTCTTAGTCGCAGAGAGAAGAAGACTCCAAACTTGCCAATCGTCTTTCTCTTGGACAGCCGCCGTCGTCGAACCGTTTGTAAGGTCATCCGGAAGAGCAAGCAACCCCCGAGTAAATGATAACGCTTCATCCCACAGTCCTGAGTTTTCGAGACCTACAATTTTCGCGGTAACAAAAGACCAATCGTTTTGGGCAATTCGAGACTCGATGCCTAAGTTCTTGCTGTTGAGCAAGGAAACAATTTCCTCGTGGTGCTCTTGTGCTTCAAGGACCTTTATCAGCAGGAAGAGTTCTTCAGCGGTTTGTATCGCTCTAGCCGGACTCAATAACTCTTTCTGTGTAATATTGAAGAAAAACCAAATGAGCTTCACTTATCTACAGCGGAAGCTAAGAAGAAACACGAAGTACCCAGGGAGGTTTATTTCATACCGGGTCGGTTGGCACACTTGAGGCGGCTTTTAATATCATACGATAAGCAAGCGTACCGAAGATCTTGCCGTCTATTTCTGAATTCGAGGGGTCGATGGTGATGAGGTAGCACATCAAGATAGCCCAGAAGTAGTATTTGCGCTCTTTGGGGAAGTTGTTTTGCAGGCTCATAGCTGCCTAGGGACGACAAATGTCAGCCGAGTTCCTCCAATGCCAAATTAAACGAATGTATATCTCCATTGCTTCACAATGAAGAAATTCAACGTGGAGATAGGAGTTAGGGGCGAGTTTTTTATATTTTGGTCGGACCTTCTGCGCAGTTTTCCAGTCGCCCATTTCCGACGCCATATTAAACCACGTCAACTGAATATCTAGTGCTTGAGGTTTCGCCTTTGCTGCCTTCTCCCATATTGCGCATGCGGTCTCCGCATGTTCATCAATGGTCTTCAGGGTTGTATAAAGCATATTCAGTGCTTCTATATCGGAAACCGGTGGTTCCATTCGGCAGAGCGCGAGAGCTTCCGAAATTCCCCGCCGTCGATGGATGTCGTCTCCATGGCTGAGGAGAATATGTGCTTTCCACGCCTATATATGAAATATAAACATACGCAACGTATTAGTGTTTGTTTCTTCAAAAAGTAAACGTATCCGTTATAATAAAGCTTGTGGGATACTATTTTAGAACTAACCCTGAGGAAATGCGAATCTTCACCCTTCTTCAGTCGCTTTTCGCAGAGCTGCAGGGCCTGTTTGAGGTTCTGTCCGTCGATGGCATCTTGTATCTGCTTATTCCGGCGCTCGAATACAGTGGAGGCGGACATGGTGAAGACCAGCCCGGTCGAGCCGCAGTGCGAGGATGTTTGTGTAGGGAGCTTTGGTGTCAGGACACGAGTTGCGGGGGCCGGCAGAGGGAAGTCGGCGGATGTACTGCTCCTGCACAATTCTGCGGGAAAGTACAAGGTCTGCGCTAATCACGGATTTTGCCTAGTAGTTAAAGCTTAGTGTGCGGCTCCTATTTCTCGACCAGGAATTCTGCTACTGTAGTTCGGTAAATTCTTCACGACCATACCATACATGTACATCAAGATTAGCTGGGAAATGCATCTGTGTATGGATGCTCATACGACACTTTGATTCAGTTAAATCATAATCCTATTGCTTACGGTAGATCTCTCGATATCTGATGTACGGCATTCGGCTTGCTTGCTCATTTATTCTAGTGTCCTTCGGAACACCAGCTCCATCAACGACGGGGAACTGCCAACATACCAACACCGGACCCAACACTAGAATCCCATTTCATCCTCGTAAAACCGCCTTGCGGGGGCACCTTTGCGGGCATCCATATGATATCCTTCTGCCGATCCGGCACGTACTTATAAAAAATATGACTATTCCACGCACTTGTCAACAAAACCTTGAAATCACAACCGTGGTCTTTGGTCCATTGCACCATGTCCATGAGTTCCTGGACTGCAAATTCTCCCTCCTCACGAAGCGAGCTGTGCTGTTCATATACGGTAATGGCATCAAGGACGCAGAAGACTGTTACATGAGGTGGCAGTTGAGCGATCATCATATGAAAAATCTGACATAGGCTGCTAATGTCATCTTGGTCTGCTCGTTGGATTTGCTTGATAACGTTCATTCCAAAGTCAGGGTAGGCGAAGAGGAGCTGACCGATTAGGTTTCGCAACATCCCAGTGACTCCATAGTCTGGATCTTCTGGGTGTATATGCTCTGCGCAAAGAAAGAACAAGGCAAACATGTTTCGTGGATAATGCGGGTCTATGACATCTGACTGGATCGAATGTGTTAATTTGGCGGAAATGAAAGATGTTGACGCTGTCTTCTTAGGATCGTTGAAATTGACCAGGAGAGCCGAAGAACTTGACTCAGTGATCCAGGAATGCAGCTTCGGTGACTGCATGACAGCAACTGCACGATCCTGTTCGGATCTTGGCAATGCCCAGATGGTTTCGAGACTGGCGTCGATGTTATTGCGCACGACAGAGCTTTCATAGTCAAAGTCTGACAGCAGGTCGTCTTTCGCAGCAAGGTAATCTGCGATGGCAGGGTCAGTGTGTAACCTAAGACATGAATAATGTCCTCCTAATACAGTACCTTGCACTAGATTGGCTTCAGATACAGCCCTTCGCAATGGAAATGTTGGTCCTTTCACTACATCAAAACAAGTTAATAAAGGGCTGACGCTGAATATCTGCGCTCCAATGTGCAACTAACCATCCTGTGTTTTGTAATCCATTCGAGCATTACTACTGATGAACGAGGCAAGGACTCTGCGCAGCTGTGAAACCTCGTTGCTTATCAGTTTGACCTCCCGACTCACTCCTCCAGCTGCCAGCTTGAAATCATCTCGGAAATCCTGAAACTCATTTCTCGACTGATCAAAGTACCTCACTATGATCTCCTGGCGCTTGCGCGATTCATCACCCTGATCCATGATCAACTGCTTTGTGTTCATAATTGCATCATAGGAACATAGTTGAGCCACTTGCTCAAAGTGCTTAGCTTCGTCTCTGAGAGTTTTTAGGAGATCGTCCATTTTTTTTTCGTAGGTTTCTTGCTTGAATATGCTACGGAATAATTTTTCTAAATGCCAGTCAGCCTAAGTGCTTCGCAGTTCGCAGGATTTATTGGAACACATACTTGAGGCTTTTTCCCTATACCACGCAACGATATGATGTAAGGCAGCTATTGTAGCCGCATAGAGAGTCGCGCTAGATCGACGCAAGTCGTTCGACCTCCTGAAGATACCCAGGGCTTTATGAGTGCTCGATATGAGGATAGGGATCTCCGCTAAAGCGTCACTAATGTCGGTTCGAAGATCGTGCAAGCGCGCTGCGGCCTAGCGAGGTCTTAGTGAAGAACCTACCACCGGTGCAAGTGAGGGCAGAACAAACCCCGAATATAAGTTTTAGGCCTCCACACAGCAGAGAAAAGTAATGCGATTGTGACGGCAGAACGCTCGCCCACGCTTCAAAGGCTTTGTTATTCTTTCCAAAGCTCTGGAGGCCTTTTCTTATGCGCCCCCAAAATCCCGATACGTCATTATATTCATATGATGCCTTCTTCACCTCTTGCAAAACTTCCTCCCACGTGTGCACCGATTTTGTCGTGACATCTGTCTGGAATTTCGATCCAGCAGTTGTACTTTCGTATGCTTCCAACGCCTTTTTGAAGTGTTTCTTTTGTGTTTCGACATCGATATACAGCTCTTGCCTATATGCGTCAGCCGTGAAACAGGAATCTACGGAGATAGAAGCGTATCTTACAGCGCATCATCCTCATCGCCTGATTCGAGGGAGTCTTTTGCAACTGTCTGGTTTTGTTTTTGGATTGACGATATGTCTGATGATTTAACCCCAGAAACAGGGGCCAGTAACATATCATTCGTGGCCTCTCCGTCATCTCTTACTGCTTTCAGACCGGGATGCGAATCGCGGGTGAGCCTCTTACGCAGATACAAGTCAGCGAGCCCACCAAGGCGTCGACGAGAGGGGGTGGCTTCATGGCTGGTCTGGCTGGTCGTGTCGTTGCTCATTCCGCTCACTATGGTTCTGCCTTTAATTAACGGCATTTTATGATTCAAAGCTCACGGCTTTTGGTAATATATGGAAGAGTGTTAAGTATCGTCCTTCAGCAACAAGATATCGATCGATATTTGAGTACTCTGTGCATGTGGCACCAATATCGTGGGGTCGAGGTGTAGCAACATCTTTAAGATTGCCTCGCCGCCCCGCGCAAACGTCCTTTTGAGCGACAACTCCTACAGTATGCCCACAAGGCTGCACAAGGTTGCACAAGGCTCAACTTTGCTCGATGATGTTCCACACCCCACGCCAGCTTACCGCGTTATGCAGGCCAGAATAAAATATTATGTGTCGATCACACCACTGAAGCGGAAGAAAAGAAAGTGTACTTACTAGCTGCTTACATGCTAGAGCGAATGGAGTCGTGGCTCCAATGAACAACTCACATCCCAAAATTGGAGATTGGGCCTCCTTGCGCTTGAGGCTCCTAAATTGACCCCGCTCTTGAAGCTCCAAGAGCTATATATGATTAAATTGACACCAAAATCATCCAAATACTTAAGTATGTTAAATGCAAAACCACAACAAAATTTCTATTGCGTTTCTTGCATTATTCGTCGGTGACCATGTCAGCAGCCATTGCTTTGGCCCCAGCCGGGCCTTCAGATATTTCCAGCAGCGATGCAGATGGTGAACGAAATGGAACTTTTCCATCGCATACACCCGAAAGCGAGAAGACTAAAAGTGAGCTGGGGGCGCAGTCCGGCAACTCAGAACCTGCACCGGCAGACAGTGATTTGAAGCAAATACTTAAAGCCTTGGTAGAAGGTCAAAACGGCAGGCGAAACCTTGGGAGGTAGGAACATTCTCCAAATTCCCTGTAGGACCATAACTAAACAGCCGATATACTAGTGGCGTCGGGCCAACTGAGGATCAAGCTGCCCCAGCTTCAAAAGAAAAAGACCCAAAGGATGAAGCAGACCTTCAAGAAATTTCTATCAAGCGAGTCTCCCCAGGGGATTGGCGGAAGGTCAAAAAAGAAGGCAAAATTGACCTTCGGGAGAGCATCCTACTTGTTTCTTCGAAAGCCAATGCAAGGACTCAACTACGCCGACTCAAACTGCCAAGAATGATGGAGAAAAAGTCTTCAGAGGCCGTTACTGAGTCAAGTAGTGATGATCCCGAACGATTGGATATTCCATTCCGCCTTGCCGTAAATTCAACTTACCTTCTGGATGTGTTGAGCCAGTTCGTTGGTGAAAGCTTTAGTGCTAGTCAAAACGTCTTTGTTCGCCCGTTCAAGTATCTCGTTGCGTACGAATCCGATATCAGACAGTGCCTGAAGGAGGCTGAGACAGCCTATGACCAGGCTGTATTTAAGTTGGAAGAAACGAAACAGGAGAACCCCACTACCAATGTCCGTAACAGCAGCAATAGGGCTGGAAATACGGAAAACAAACCAGAACAACATAATCCAGCCCATGTCGTCAAAGACGACGACGCAAACAATGCCAGAAGTGCAGCTGCACAAGCCAAAAGAGAAAGAGATGAGCTTCGTTGCCTTGTGAAATTTATGGATACAGATATGCACGATATATTTGAGGTAAAACGCCGAATTTCCGACGGGGATATCAATGAGATTGCTTTTGAACATTTATGGCTACTGTTTAAACCCGGAGATGTAGTCCTCAATTCGAGCTTAGAGGAGAATCGGAACTGTCGTCAAGCTTATCGGATTTTAAATATCAGCGGCGGGAGGGCATACTTTGACAGCGGCTACAAAGCTGGCTTCATCGGTATCATGGATTATATCGGAGATTCAGATTCGGAGAATGAAGAGAAGTGTCGTGACGCTATCAAATGTTCGGGCATGGACTCGACGTGCTTTGTTATCGACGCTTTCTATATCGACTTCGATGGCACTAAGCTCGGGGCCAGATCAAAAAGATTTGCAATTCCACCATACAAAGGTACAAGACCTATAGCTGGACTGGTACCCTTTCCGCTGCTTCCTGGCCCAGAGAGTGAACAAATACAACGGACGCTCATTGAAAGAGGGCGGCGTTTCGTGGAACTTGTCCCTGGAACCCATAAAAAGTACTCAGGATCCACGGTCCAGGAAGGGAATCAAACTTCCAAAGGGTACAATAATTGGCTTATAAAAGAAACTGAGGTGGGTACTGTCATCTCATAGGTTTTCAATTCGTAAAAGCTTGATGTTTGACGCATAAATGAAAACACAGTTACATAGCGAAATAGTGGTAGACCAGGCTGCCGGAGTTGAACACTTCA
Organism: Blastomyces percursus; assembly: GCA_018296065.1. Classification (NCBI taxonomy): domain Eukaryota; kingdom Fungi; phylum Ascomycota; class Eurotiomycetes; order Onygenales; family Ajellomycetaceae; genus Blastomyces; species Blastomyces percursus. Next base: position 13,889 of record JAFEJD010003878.1, read on the forward strand.
AACAAAAGGTGTACCGGTTTGGAAGAAGCCTGAAATTCGGGTCCGGCGCCATCGCTAAAGCGACCCCGCAGGACAAGAGGGAGACATTTGATCCTTTGCCTGAGCAAGAGGACGGCAATTGGATTACAGACGTCTTCGACGACTCCAAATTTGAGGAAGATCGTCAAAATGAATTCCGACGAACCACCAATCTTCTAGGCTTCCGAACATTACAGCAAAAGCCGATCCCAAACAACCACCTGATGCTTCTTTCTTATCGGGCTTACGGGTACGGTCTCCTTGATCACAAGTGGCTTCCCCTGAATATCAACAGAATCGAAGATTTACCAGTAACAGGGGAAGAAGTACAACGGGCTAGGTTTGAGGATCTAGTTCTACCGGAGGGCCATCGAGTGTTGCTTCAAGCGTTAATTAAAAACCAGGTTGAAGAGCCGAAGAAAAAGTCCGACGGAACTGATGGGACAGGCGAGCCACTTGCAATGGATGCTGTCCCTGGTAAAGGCAAGGGGCTTATCATCCTTTTGCACGGCGCCCCTGGAGTTGGCAAAACCTCTACGGCTGAGTGCGTAGCATCCCAGTTAAAGCGGCCCTTGTTGCCGATAACTTGTGGTGATATTGGCACCACTGCCCAGACCGCGGAAGCAACCCTTGAGTCCTTCTGCGTCTTGGCGCATAGGTGGAGATGTGTATTGTTGCTCGACGAGGCGGATGTTTTCCTCGCGAAACGAGAGAAAGGGGACATAATACGCAACAGTCTTGTTTCCGGTAGGCTCCCATGAATATGAGGCTCCATTAATGGCTATGAGTTTGGTCGCTAATCTTTGTATAGTCTTTCTCCGAGTTTTGGAGTATTACTCCGGTGTCATCATTCTAACAACAAATCGCGTTGGCGAATTCGATGAAGCCTTTAGGTCCCGGATTCACATGAGCCTGTACTACCCGAAACTCGACGAAATTTCGACTAAAGAAATATGGGAGAAAAACCTGCAGCATATCATCAAGAGCGGCCGTGACATTGATATCGAGGCGGACAAGATCAGGCGCTTCGCTAACAAGCATTGGCAGGAGAACAAGTATAAACCCTCACGGCGCTGGAACGGTCGACAGATCAAAAATGCCTTTCAAACAGCGCTAGCTCTTGCCAATTGGGATTTCCGTGAGTGGAATAATAGCGCCAAACTTCAACGTCCATTAGTTAAGGCATCGCACTTCAACCGCATCGCACAGACAAGCGCCCATTTCGACGACTATATTAGTAACATCCACGGGACACAAGAGGACGATACGTATGGAATTCTGGCTGAGCGAGAGGAAGTTCGAAAAGATGCCTACAACTCACCCCCCTCAAAACAGTCAATGCAAGTTGGCCGTGCAAAGAGAAATCCACCACCACGTCGTAGAATCGACCGACGCAACTCTGGGCTACCACAGAGTCGAGGGTACGAATATGAAGATGACAGCGAATCCTCGGAGGAGGATATTGAGCGTTTGAAGTTGAAGCTAGAGCTGGCGAAGTTGAAAAACAAGAAAGGGAAGAATGAAAAGGTGGAATCAAACGAGGAGAGTGAAGAAGAGGAAGACGTAGCTTGGTAAAGGGTCATTAGACACAGCTATATCGCGACCATGCAGACACTCTTTTACGAGTTTGGGATATGTTTCGAGCTAGCTTAGCTACGTTAATCGAGAAGTTTTGATGATGGAGGAGGGGGTCATTCTCGACATCTCCAATGCTATGGCTAGTTTCATGGACGATTTTTAAACCAATCGTGGTGTTCATCGTAAATAAATATATTGTCGAGCAGGCAAGGTTCCAACATATGAGAATGAAGTGCTATCGTAGCTCAAGCACAATGGGTGCCCTGACAGGGCTCAACTGCTAAACTGGGGAGATTACACAACGTACAGAATACAAGAGGGTCAACGTGAGATAGCAAATAGGCAGTACGCGGCTGGCTATGTAACTTGGCCAGTTTAGGCCCCATCATCGACGTCTAAGGATAACATAGTTTATGCATTTTACAAACATGACGCCAATGAAGGCTGGCTTCAGAGCAAAGAGTTTCTATAGATATATACTTTTCAAGCCTGCTGGCAACTCGGAAGAGCCGCTGTTTGCAAGACAAAACCATATCAAGCAGACGAATGACTTGATATATCTAGGGAAACCGAAACAGTCACCACCTTATGTTGCATTACCATTCCCTATGCCCTCACGCCCAATTCTCCACTCTAAATAGTTGATGTATTGTTATACGAGTGACAATGTCTCTTTCATTGGAAAGTGATATCTCGCGCTCTCCATCCCATGATCAGCGGTATACTGCGGGTGTACATGTGTGTGTCGGTTGTGTCGTGTGTGTATATGTTTATAATGATTCGTTATAGGTCGCCTCGTTCGGAGCTTGACAATTTGGTCAGGATCCTCCTGCTCATCCATCCCTAGACAGCTGCCTCCGTTGTTCTTTCGTTCTATCATTTTTCTATTGGCGCATACCGGGAGGGGAGTAGGTTCTAGGTGCTCTTCTTCCGCTGGATCATCTGTAGGACAATGACTTGGTTAGTTTCAACAGTTTCGACATTTATCGGGCAAAAAAAAAAAAAAAAAAAGGCCACAAATAATCCACCAGACAGAGAACTGGAACAAGTGTTCAATTTATCCCACTCGCGGGAAGGGGGAAGAAGAGTGCTAGGAGAGCCGGTAGCTTCAGCCACAACCAAATGCAAAGTATGAAAATCACATACCCATTCCTTCTTGCAATCGCGATATGCCCTGGGCGAATTACACCTGTCAGCACTCCATCCAAACGTTCACCCGATCAATTGCGGTGGGTGGTATTCCCGCACCGCTGGTGTGGGAGGTGTTGCGCAAAGCCATTGCATGAGGGCACTCACTGAAAGTAATCGCTGCACATCGTCCTATCGTTCCCATTTCGCCGCATGCATTTGATGCTCCGGTCCGCGAAATCCTGACACGGGTCGTAGAATCCGCTGGCCGGTTTGCTATAATTATCCGAACGAACACGAAAGGGGTTGCTGTTAGTCACTATATTATAAACGAAGTTTAAGACGCAGCGTAGCCAAGGCAATGCAATGGGTTTGGATTGGTCAAGCGGGGAGGGGAGGCAGCCCCGGTAGCAGGGGGGGTCATGAAAGACTCCGCTATGGCTGGCTCTTGCTGGACAAATTTCGAGCACACAGCCATTCAAAGCTCTAAACCCAGGTGAGAAGGAGAGAAAGAATGGGCGCCTTACTGGTTAAATGCTGGCTTAGCCTTATCCCAGGCACTTACAGGTTCCTCGATCACTTTTTCTGCGCTCATGTCGTGCTGAAATTGTCTCGCTCTCCGACTTTTACTTGGGAACGAGAGCGAACATCAGCTCCCGGCGATCGGAGACTTCTCCGGCAGAACTGAGCCGAGGTGGACCAGGCTTTGTCGCGCCTTGGCATTGACTATTCCGCGTTAGGATTAGCTCCCGCGGCTACCGGTCATAATGCGCCAACCTTAATAATAATTTGATCCCGAAAAGAAAACTACAATACACCGTAGTTAGTTATACAGATTAAAGACTACGTAAATAAACAGCAAAAGAGGTTCATTAAATACTTAAAGCATGCTAACTCAAACAAGCGAATGAAGTTGTATTTGCCAACCAGCTATTCTGCTCTCTCTTGCAAACAGGCCAGCCATGCATCACACAAGAGGAGAATCACAAATTGCACCTATTCCCACCGCATCCACCAATCAACGCGAAAAGTCAGCAGTTGGGATATTTAAAAATAACAAGCATGAAAGGAAAGCCAAAAGGAAATAGGTCCTTCACACCATCGTGCCCGAATTTTCTTTCGCCGGTAAACGCTTCCGAACCTGAAAAGCTCCCGCAACGTTTCAACCAAAGTATTGTTGTTTTGCCTAAAAGGACGCAACCTTTTAGTATGAATTGGTCGTGTTGTAAAACAATAAGGGTTGCGCCTAGTCCGGACGGGGAAAAATTACGTTGATGCTTAAACATTCATACCTGCGGCATGGTCGTAACCGTAATCGGCTTTTTACATTTGACCCATGCCTCTCGCTGAGTCCGTGGCAATGTATCGGTAGGCCCCAGAGCCAAAATGACATAAAGGACGTACAGACCCTCCTTATGGAATCGGTCAAAGGGCACTTCGAAGTCCCCTACTGGGGATGTTAGATGGGCTGTCATGAAATGGGAGGTTGTGCCCTTTGGAGACTGCGAGACTGAGTACACGCCTCCCATATCATGTCTTCCAATCTTCCTGCATACCTCAAAGCGGTCAGAACCAACCGCATGGAATATTTTCACATGGATCTGGATCTCCACCGGGCACCATGGCTTTGCATTTTCCAGGCTCCGGACCCTGACAACCATTGCCTTTTGGAGTAGGTCATTTTCACGAATCTCCTCTGGTGGCTCGACGACAAACTCGAGCTTATAGGCCGTGCCATGGTGGGTAGGATCAAGTTCATGTTCTCTGAAAATAGATGTTGGTATGAAATTTGGTATTTCAGGGCGGCGATACAGCATTCTTTTCGGTATTCTCGGCTCCGGAAGGTCAAATTGCAGCACCATGGCTGATAACTTGGTTTTCGACGCGTACGGACTTGGATTAATAGATACGGGCTTGAAGTTGGTGTTAGAAATATAACAGTGGAAAAGAAAAATAAGTTTTAGAAAACGGAGCAGCATACCCTATATTCATCATCGAGAGGTCAACTGAGGGCAAAATTAAATCAATAGCGAAATGAACGGACGGTGGTTACAAGGTCTCCAAACGGCACAGATGCCACGGCTCGTACTTATACACCCAACGAAGCGCAGACAGAGTCGAACTGGAGAGGTAGGTAGAAATTTGTTTGGCCTTCTAGATAGAACTCCCAGAACAAGAGGCAAGAGAAATGAAACTTTCAACAGAAGCAATAAATCCCATAGCAAATATAGGCAACGCGCAAATGAGAGTCCGGGGAAGTTGTAATACCATGATTCCGGCCATGGATAGGTGGAAGGCCCATCAATTAACGTAGTGCTAACCTCAATGACATCGTGGCCCCCGGTGAGAAATCCAGAGACTCTACAATAAGACTTGGAGGGAGAGGATCTCAAGATAGTATGGATAGTATGTCAACACCGCATGGATATGAAAACATTAGAGACTGATTTCTCGACCTGCGAGAAGGAAGCAAGAGCAGAGCTGCACTTGCATGAACAGTGAACAATGAAATCAAGACAAAACTAACACTATTCATTGCACATAGCAGTTGTGCTTTCTTCAATCTTCTAACATTCACCATAGCGATGAACTTGAACGGAAGGACTCAGTCTTTCATATGGCTTCTTCATGAGTAGAATGAGCAAAGAAGATAAGAGAGTTGATACCCATAATGAGAAATAGATACGTTCTTGGACGTAGTTTCCAATTGAAAGAGAGAACCCAAACTGATATGAACTGACATGAACTGATATGATTCATGCAAAAGATGTTTTTGTAGTTTTGATCAGTAACTGCTTGTTGAGCGTGGATTGATTGATTGTAGAGCATAAAACAGCAGCAGACCGAACTCAAAACTATTAATTAATTTATCAATGACTTGTCAATCTCAGAGCGCAATGACTAACCCATTCAATGTAGAATTCAAGCTACATCTACCTGAAGATTGAAAGCAGGATCACACCTGGGGAAAAGGACAGACATATTCCCTCTCAGGTTCCAGAAACGTTGATGAGGGGTTCCAAATTTCCAATTAACAGTTAGTTAGAAATAAAATAGTTAATTAGTGCGAAAAGCCGACGAGGCTCTGAGGGTGCTCGCTCGCGAACCCTGGGGGATTGATTGATAAAGATCTTTTCCCTGTCCCCTCATATGGCTTGCGGCCGGGGCCCGGTAGATCGGAACTAAGACCATTAAATGTAAGGAACGAGATGTTTTGTATTCTGTACTTTATTATGATTTAAAAGTATTTATTCAGTTAACTAACTACTATGCAGTTACAAGCTCCGTCCCCATGGATCATATGACCATTATTTATAACAAAGACCTGAAGCTAAAAGGCCTGGCCCCTGTTTCTGGCAAGGTCCAGGCAGATATAGTTATGCCCTTTTTCGGGTCTGAGGAATGGCGGAGGAAGAAGAGTGAAAATAATCAATTATTATTAAAGGGAGGATGACAACGCCCAGATCCAAGGCCCAGGATCCATCCCCCAATTGAGTCAAAATTTCCATTGTGCTCCCGTTGGTCCCTTGGAAGTTAAGAAGCTACAAGGTGGCGGGAAAAAGCAAAAATAAAAATAAATAAAAAAATAAAAAATTACACTTAGTTTCTAGTTTCATGATAAACTATCTCAGCACTGGATATTTCCATGTTCCTAATAATAGTTTTTTTTTGGAGGCTGCAGAAGAGGGAACGAATAAAGTAAAAATAAAAAAATAAACTACAACCTCCACACCGTTCAGTAATTTTGCATCATTATTCATTCATTCGCTGCCTCCACCCCAACTTCCATCTCTTCTCTCTTCTCCTTTCCCCCACCATGGCCTAGAATAGAAGGGTAGCAGACCTTTCTTGCCGCCCACCGCTTTCGTAATCCCTGCCAACTTTGTCCATCATATCCACCCTCGTCAGCATATTTTATACAAAACTCGCCTCAAACTTGCAACCTTGGGTTACTTTCCATCATAGTAATCCATAATCCGTTTTGTATAATTTCATTATGACATAAACGTCGGTGGGTCGAGTGCTCGGTTATCGTAAGTTGACCCATGGCCATGTGTCAAATAATCAATCGTCCACACCGCACGGCAACTGTAGCGATCTTCAGCATCGTCAGCTGGAAAAACCGTAAGACGTGGAAACATGAAAAGGATAGTGTTGCCGTGTTTTCGAGAGAGCGAAATGCGTAAGACGGGTCAGATTAGAGCATCGTGACATAGCAAAACAGCCTGGAGACCGCGGTCTGGACCCTTGTCGGGGGCGCCCAGTTCGTTGCAACCCAGGCAGAATGTAATGTGGGATGTGATTCATGGCTCCGTGCCAAACCAAACACAGCAACAATTTCCATCTCGGGTTCGAAATGCGGGAGGCGGGGAGGAAGGACTGGAGGATGCGGATCCACTGCACTCATGGCATGGACTTTGGTAATGCTGATGTGTTTTGTGTTTTGATGCATTGGCATAACAACTTTTTTTGCTTGGGGAATTTCCATAGAGTTTGTACCAAGCCCCAGCAATTTTGAGTTTTGGTCCCCGTATCAAACATAATTTTGCGAAGGATGAGAATGAGCTTCGCCAATACCCGTTCCCGTTCTCAGCAATTAACAACATCGTTATTTATTTTGCCCTATGTCGGTGAGTATCTCCCATAACGTAGAAGATTTAAAAAAAAAAAAAAAAAGAAAAAAGAAAGAAAAAGAAAAACTTTCGTTTTGCAGGTTTCGGCATTATGATGGTAGTTCCACATCAACTTACATCGCGCTGCTTTCGTACAGCACCCGGGTAGATATCCGCGCTATTCACAACTCGTGGACTGGCTTGTGGTCCTTCCTGGTGAACATATGCCTTCTTGGGTGATATAGCCAGGTTGCTAAAAAGGAGGATCGGTCGGCCGCAACTATAAATACCCCCTTCTTCCCCGAGAAAACTGCATTCTTCTTTCCAAGTCAGCATTTTAATTATTTATCCAAGGAAAAGGATAGTTAATTAGAACCTTTCATAAACCATATTCATAAAGCTTCCAGAGTTCCTCCTTTTCGTTTTCGTCTTCTTGATATTTACTTCCCTGCATAATATTCCCAATTAGCGACAGCGGCAAAACAGAGAGTGAGTTTTTGCTATCCCTTGGTGCAAGTTCGACAAAAGAACTCTTTTAAGTTGCCCTGTTGTGTATGAACGATGTCGAGTTGTAGCTGTCGTGTTGTCTATCATAACCTCCATCGTCACATCCACGATGGGCGATGATGTTATCGACAAATTAGAAGCTGTGTCAAGGGGTGAACACTCACGCAACAACATCAAAGAACAGCACGATGGCGGCAGCAGATATCCTCACCCCTACGTCCTTGCCTATGGCTCCGGGCCATTCTTCCAGTTACGATGACGAGGTAAACGCATTGAAAGCCACTATCAATGTCACAGCAGTACCTTCCCAGGCTGAGGAACCAGTTCGGTTTGATGCTCAAAAACATATTCAATATACTGCACCGCTCAAAGTCCATACCATGAAGGAACTTGGCTATAGCGATGACGTTGGAGTCTCCCCGATCGGAGTTTCCGAGCCATTCCCGCTGTTCCCTCCTGAAGCGATTAACCAAATGCGAAAGGAGATCCTCAATAAAAAGGTCTGGGAACGCTATCAATTCTCCAGCAACCTTGCGCATTGTCAATTGCGCGGGTATGCCGCCGAGTAAGTTGTTCCAGCTCCGCTTGCCCAACTTGCACTAGATTAATATAGTTCCCTAAAGGTATGCTCCATTCGTCTATGACGCATGGCAGAGTCCGGAGGTTTTGAAAATCGTCTCAAATATTGCTGGCATTGATCTCGTCCCCGCAATGGACTGGGAAATAGCCCATATCAATATCTCCATACCATCTCAGGCCGATAAGGGTCAAAGTCTTATTTCTGAAGACGACGACGAACCTATTGTCGATTGGCATACAGATAGCTATCCGTTCGTCTGCGTTACCATGCTCAGCGATTGCACCAACATGGTGGGCGGCGAGACGGCATTGCGCAAGGGAGATGGATCGATTTTGAAAGTTAGAGGGCCACAGATGGTGAGTTCACTTCGCTCCTAGTTGGCAACAAGCCCCTTTGCACATGCATACTAATTGATGTCAATAGGGATGTGCTGTGGTGCTCCAAGGAAGACACATCGAGCATCAAGCTCTGCGTGCTCTGGGTGGGACAGAGAGAATCACGATGGTAACATCTTTCCGTCCGCGATCGCCAGCACTGCCAGACGACACTGTTTTGACAACAGTTCGAGCCATATCCGACCTGTCAGAGCTTTACTTCCAGTTCTCCGAGTACAGGCTTGAGATGTTGGAAGAACGCATCCGGATGCAGCTTAAAGAAATCCGCGACCGCAAAAAAGCCCGTCGAAACTTCAACACCAAGGCGATGAAGAAATTCCTCCTCGAACAAGAGAAATTTGTTGCCCACATGAACAAAGAAATGGTTGAAGACGAACTGGTGACGAAGGGCTTTACAGACGATAGCCATTTGATTTCCGAAGAGCTTAAGGAACGGCATAAGAAACGAACTTCCGTTGATGGCAAGTAGGCTGCTGAGGTCTTTTTTGCAGGGATTCTGGCAGGAAGACCCAATGGCATTGGTCGTGAAAAAAAAGAGCGTAATTACTTTTCCGTCGAAGAGCATGACCGTGAGTGGTAATTGCTGTGATAGGGATTGGATTTAAGGATAGTTGACTATTGCTTTTGTTCATCGTTGAAGAAAATATTGCCCGGGTACATTGTCGCATTGGGGAGCATTGGATATTAATTGTTGCTTCGGGTTTTCGAGATCTGAAAAATTGGTCCCGCAGTTAATTATAATTATATGGTGTGGTGCATAGGATTCCAAATTGCAGTTGTTGTCCATTCGATTCGGAAGAAGTCTTTGTGAAGTGAGGCGCAAGGCTATTTATCAGATCTGGAATAGAAGTTGAAGTCGCGTAGGGTTTTCCAGTTCACATAAACGGCCAAACAGTAAATACTATCTGACGATAAGCAAAGGAGTATAATTAAAAATAATAATAATAATAATAAAACAGCACCGTACTGAAAACCAAGAATAATTTTTTTTTTTTTTTTTT
>JAFEJD010000388.1:0-39113 GCA_018296065.1 Blastomyces percursus
AATAAAAACACACACACACAAACTCAACACAACCTCCCGACAAGCTACATAAGCTTGGAGGGGACTGACAAACCGAATTAGCGGACATTTGATCGTGCATCATGATATTGGCATGCGTGCCTATAAATCTATAATGGCACCTGCAGTGACACAAGGCATTCTAGCCGTGCGGACTTGGCAAATAATTCGCCCGCACCGATATGGATATGTTCTGCTCGCACGAGGATTCTCTGCCCTGAACCGGCCACGGCCCAACTACGCAGGGCATATCCCGCTAACAACTATTGAGCGTGGGGCTCTTGCTATCGGATCTGCAATCGGGTCTCTACTAAACCCCAGACGAGGAGGTGTGTATTGCACATAGATAAAACTTAATCGACCCATCACACAAGTGCGTGACCAAATAGCATAGTGACAAGCCGTCTCTAATCGAATATAACAGACCTAATCGCAGCTTTGGGCGAAGCTACCGCGACTCCCTACTTCATCTACCGTCTCCGCGACGCCATGCTGTCCGACCCTACAGGCCGTCGTATCCTCCGCGACCGCCCCCGCATAAGCTCCAAAACCCTCTCCGTCGAATACCTCCGCAGCCTTCCCCCCAACACTGTCGGGCGAACGTACGTGGGCTGGTTAGATAGAGAAGGCGTCGGCCCCGATACACGTGCAACGGTACAATATATCGATGACGAAGAGTGCGCATACGTCATGCAACGATATCGCGAGTGCCACGATTTTTACCATGCCATCACTGGCTTACCGGTCGTGGTTGAGGGGGAAGTTGCGCTGAAAACGTTTGAGTTTGCGAACACCCTTCTGCCCATGACGGGGCTGAGTATGTTTGCTGTGATGAGATTGAAGCCGGCGGAGCGGGAGCGGTTTTGGAAATTGCATTTACCCTGGGCGATTAGGAGTGGGTTGGCGAGTAAGGAGGTCATCAATGTTTATTGGGAGGAACAGTTGGAGAGGGATGCTAATGAGTTAAGGGAAGAGTTGGGGATTGAGAAGCCGGCGGATCTGAGAGAGATACGGAAAATGATGCGGAGGCAGAAAGCGGCCGAGGAGGCCGCGAAAGCAAAGGAGGGGCAGTGATCAATTTGGTTGATCTCTTGTAATATATATACTAACTGCGTAACTACAGCAGGATGCATTGCGGGGGAGTTTTGGGTGTTAAAATTAGACTATTTTTCACTTTAGACTATTTTCGTTTTCGATGGGATATTTCGGCCATCCTGTATAACTGTCATACCATCTACTCCATTTCAAATATATATTTTCCAGTTTCTGGAGGTTATTTCAGCTTCATTCATAGGCTGTTTGTTTAGCTTGCATAGCAACTCAGCTTATATCATAGAGTAGGGGATATCAAATATAGCTCCTGCACACGCAAAATATATATACCAGCTCCTCCCCTCAAACCCTACCGTATAAGAAAAGGTAACATCAATTCGTCAATTCGCATGGTCTCTTTCCTCTTTATGCTTATTTCTAACCCTTTACCTTGCCCAGCGCCCCTCAAAAACCCAGTAAATCATCATCGTCCCACCCACCCTTCCTCCTACTAATCACAATCTTCTCCTCTTCTTTATTCTCCGCAACTGCATTCAACAACTCTTTCAGCTGCTCTTCCGTAACTTTAGCCCGCAACTGGCCCGTCCGCGCCAGCATGATCAGTCTATTCTCTATATCAGTCGCTCGCTCTTCTTTAACCAATCTAATCCTACCGAGACGATCAGCGGCTTCTGGAAGGAGGATTTGGGAGAGGATGGCTTGGCGGGCTTCGGCTGTAAAAATGGTTTACGACGGGTTAGATGTGTTTGTTTAATTTTAGCGTGGTTCTCTCTTGTGATGTAGTCGTGCAGCGGAGGGTGTGCAGATATTTGATTTTAGGGCAGTGTGTACCTTCTTGTTGTCTATTGTTTTGTATGTGCGCACGCCGATTAGCAAATGATAGCGAGACATGGATATAGATGAAAGAAATAACGAAGAGAATTCAGATTCAGGCAAAACTCACTGTCTCTGTTCCTGATTTGAACCTTGGCCTGGTCCTCCACCTTGTCCTCTTTGCGCCTGCAGTTGCGCAAGGCGGGCTTTTCGGATCTTGTCATACCACGCAGTGTTAGATAGGGTTCTTCCAATATTGGATAACAGGTATGAGTAGCCTCAGCGAGACTCAAGCTTTGGAATATGGTTGTGCATATATATACCTCTTCAAGTTCAGCGTCGGCCATGATGGATCAGATGGAGTGATGTAAACGCAATGGGAGTGGGAAGCACTATCAAGGCGGCGAAAGAATCGTATGGATATCCTAGAAGTCGTGAGAAAAAGCCCCGCGAGACGAAAGCTTGAGAAGGCGAATAATTTGTTCAATGTGCTGAGAAAAATGTAGGAACTGATATGGAATTAATTTGCCTTTCTTTATTTAGCTGGGACGAGTTCGTTGGTTGATCAATTTGCTGCCCCGCCAAACCTTGAAAGAGAGCCAATGGACCCCGCTATCCAGGAGTAGATAAGCAACTTATATATAGTGAATAATGCGCGGAGAACGCCATTTCCCATCCCCGGTTCCGGGGCTGAAACTAGAGGGGAAGGGGTCTTCTGGATAAAGCTTTAACTAAAGTGAAGCCGAGGGCGCCGCTATAGCGGCCCTATTTGCATGGGCCCTTTCGCTTATATCAAATCATCAACTACCAAGTTTTGAGAATCCTTTTCTCCTGTAACAACCACTGCTACCGCCTACAAACTTCTCCCTTTACATCTCTAGGCGAGGAATCTTCAACATATCTCGTTAGTTGTGTTTTTATTCCTTTAAGTTTCCCCTCCATTGACGCTAATTTGAAATGATGCCTCCGTCATCAGCGCGTGTAGTCCGTACAGGAAAGGATTTTTTTTAAAGAGCATCTACTCACCCTCTTTTATCTAGAGTCTAAATGTTTACATGAGTGATTATCGTTTTACGCGTCTACTAACAAGAGGCCATCGTCTAGTTTTGATACTCATTGGCGTCATTCCCATTGAGACGAGCCGCTTGAGTTTAGCCACGATGACGATCTACGCTGTATTTCGCGTGGAGAGTACGAATTACACGCTGTGCGAACTCGGCCGAGGGAATTAGTATTGACAGCCAATCGGCGAGCATGTCCTTTCACAGGATTCAGGTCGCTGACGAAGCCTGGTACTTCAGAGCGAGATATATAAACCATTCTATCTCGAGCTCGTTTAATGACCAAAACCCTTTTGAATGGATACCCTTGAAGAGACTGAACGTCCAGGCTACCACTTTTTCAAAAAACTCCCAATCCACGAACAGCGTGGACATGCAGGTTGTTCTGGAGCCAGAGCTCCTCTATATAAGGATGGCTCTCCAATGCATTGTTCAGGTTTCAAGGCGATTCGTTCCAACATCTTTATTTGTTCTTGAGCTCATCTATACTTTTTCTTCCCTTACTTAATTGCCCCATTATTCATAATGTTAGGATTGCCCTTCATTTTTCTGCGTTGCTCTGTTTTTGCCGGCGGCTTTTGCCCTATCTTCAACTTCCCATCGTTGTTGATGTCGTCCTTACCAAGCCTGCTGGCCGTCAGTCAAGGAGTGGGACGCGTTCAATGCCTCTGTCTCCGGTAGGCTAATTGCCGCCTCGCCTCTCGGTTCTCCTTGCCATGATCCCAATTTCGACTCGTCTATTGCGAGCAGCATGATGAATTCAACTTGGACAGCCTCTCAACCCGGTATTGCTTGTTCATTCGTCATATGTTACTTCCTAGGGTGTGGTAGTTTACGATTTATTTTAGGGGCTGTTCAATGGTATAACTGGGAGTCGAGGCCGAAAACAAACGAGAGTTGTGAGATCGGGGAAAACCGAGAAATCCCATGCCACCAGGGAAAGGTTTCTTTATAGTCTCTCACTGCCGACTCAGAGGACCATATTCAACAGGTTGTACGGTTTGCTCAAGAACAGAATATTCGCCTAGTCATTAGAAATACCGGCCATGATATTTTAGGACGATCAACAGCGCCTGAGTCTCTGTAAAATTTTACCCATCTGCTCAAAGATGTAACGTTTGTAGAAAATTTCGTTCCCCATGGAAGTCCAAATGACCAGGAAGGTCAAGGCCCCGCAGTGACAATTGGAGCAGGGGTTCGCCTTGCGGAGCTGTACAAAGACCTTGGTGCAAAGGTCATATGGTGGTGGGAGGATACTCTCATGGAGTCGGCGCCGCCGGCGGATATGTTCAACCAGGGGGCCATAGAATCCTCAGCCCATGGCAAGGGATGGCGTCCGATAACGCACTGCAATTCAGGGTCATTGCTGCTTGCGTAACTTCCCCACGCTCAGACCGAACTGGCGAGCGTGTTGCGAAACTGATTAGGGCTGCAGATTTCAGGCGAGTTTGAACAGTAGTCAACCTTGCAGTATTAAATTCCAAACCGCCCCAGCAACCCTACTTGTGCATATCCTATTGTTTAATGGCAACAATCGTCAGCGACGGAGTAGTGAGAATGAGCGGTGCTTCGAATCTGTCGAAGTTTAGCACAGAGTTTGGGATAGTCGTTGCCAAGGTCAAAGTCGCTTCGAGCGACGCGCTTCTTGGCGGCTAAGGTCGTCTAAAATCTGGAGCCCTGTGGTATTCGATTCCCGCCATAAGAGAGTGTTAAGGAACAACAGAGAGGTGCTTTTTCCCCAGAGTTGGGTCAAACCCTGACCTCGTCCGTCCCAGGGACGAAACTCCAATGCAATTAGGTTACCCAAGTACCCAGGCAATGTTAGATAAGAGACCCTGAGAATCTGCCGAAGAGTCGACTGCGTTATGCTTGTATTTAGTGTCGTTGCAAAGTGGCTGGCTGGGGTGAGACAGATGGACTTGTCGCCCTTGATCAATAAGGCTCCTGCTTGCTCCGGCTGCTGAGCCGCTCTGTACTGTGTAGAGTGCATGTTAATCATTCTCTGCCATCCATTAACGAACAGGCACATACGATCATACGGGGTGGAAAACAGGGCTTCCAGGCCGCTCAGCCGTACCTAAGCCACTTAGATATGCGCGGCCAGAATTCATATTGGCCATAAAGCCCCACTGCTTTGTAGGTGAGGAGCGGGTGACTCGGGGTGAAGGGTGGGGGTTAAATCCCCTCGTACTTACATATGTAGCACTAATGGAATCTATCAGCAAGCAAACCCATCGCCCGGCAGGTCACCTTGCGCATCCTGCCTAGAAACATCAACTCACCTTTTAAAATGTGAACACCACAAAGCCATCAAGCCTCTTTTCGGGAAGGAAGGCTTCCTTTAGTCATTCAAGCACTTAGTAGTAATGTAATCACCAAATGCATCGGAAAGGAAGAAATAGCTAGAATAAAAGCACAACTCTGCTAGGCTTTTAGCCCCAAATTCAAGAAGACAGAACATTAGTGAATTTCAGCCTGCATGGCTACTTATACAAAAGTCGCTTTAGCATGATGAGACATCTTCCCTCCCCCTGAAAAAGTCCTGGACTAGTACAGAGTAGATAAGATCCCTGATAGAAACCATTCCCCCCCGCCTTCCCGCCACAGACCAAGACCTTTTGCCGTTTGACGACGACGTATCGATCGGTGTATGCCAAGTTGGCTACCCGGTGAAACACAGGCTTAAGACCATACTAGTTTGCATAAAGCCGCACCCAACTAGGGCTGATCATCGACAGCGTCAAGTAAGATACCGACCATCTTGCTAATGACGTCGTTTTTTCGCTCGCGGTAATCAATTCTAGATCTACGAATTGTTGCAAAGCTTCGCCAACCCAATTCTGGCAATTCAATCCGTTCATACGGTTGTTGACAGGCACTTTCATGGCAATATCACGGACAATATCACGGATTTCTTCCTTGGTATTCGGCATTTCGGCAACGTCCGCCCACCCAGTAAGATTCCTGCTGCTAATGCGTTGTAGTTGACAAGTGCTCTAACTTCGTAGCGCTGGGGGGGGGCGGGATATATCGACGATATATCCTGTTTGCATTCCGGGTTCCACCAAGAACAATGCAACGTGGCGTGTCTTTTTGAAGTCCTCGCCCTCGCGTCCTCGCCACACAAGTATCTTGACATCTCGGCATCGCTGTAGTAGGTTATCAAGTCTGTGCCACAAAAAGAAAGCACCGCGGAGGATGCCGAGAGTAAGCGTGAGGCAGGAGTTCAGAGACGTAAGGGCGCTGTAGGTAGTAGGCAATAGGCAGCACGGATGGTTCGGTTGCGGAAATAGACTATGTATGAAGGAGGTTATGAACGAACTCTTTTAAGAAACGTTCCCACTTTATGTCAGAGGGATGGCCAGGCGCCAGATGACGGCCATCATCCAGTCCAAAAATAGAAATCACTGCTCCAGATCGCAATGCCTGTGGAGCGAGCGGCAGACAGAGGAGGCGCTGAAGACTAGTGTGTATGCAAAGGTTCGGCGAGTAGAAGAGAGGTGAAACAGCAATGGTGCATCGACTATGAGCTGAGTTGGAGGCTGTTGTTCCCGCAGCAAAGCTGCCCTGTATTCTAGTGCTTTCGTCTCCTCCACGCTCGCGAGGTGCAGGCCGAGCACTGTGATTGGGACGATCCTTGTCTTCGGTTTGTAATGTCGGCCAGTGGAATTGCTCGAGTAGGCACAGCTTGAGACTGAAGCACCTACATCTCGCTGCGCCGTCACGTTCACTGAGGTCAAAGCCAGAGGGAAGATCGCAGTGCATGACGTTTTCTGGCCCTAGCGACATGGTTGAGGTATTGTTCGAGGGTTTGAAAGGTACGAACTAGGCTTGGCCTAGAACTCTCGGCACTCGCTCAGCTCGGGCTCAAGCAACAGCCGCAGGAAGAAAAAATATCAAGGTACCGAGTACTCTATGGAGCGTACTTATTAACAGTAAAAACAGATTATACACAAGCAAATCTTGACTGCCTTGAAATACTAAAGCCCCTTCCTTAATTATGAGATACTACAGGAACAACGTCGTCTAAATGAGGCCCTGGAGTATCAAGGTATGAGACATCTCGCATCGCCAAATACTCTTCATCATACGTATTAGGGAGAGCGGAACAAAGGCGGGCCTTGTAATCCGGTACCCTCCTCTTGGATGGGAGGTCGAGAAACATCCGGATGACATCTCAGTACTCTAGAAACCACCCTACCCATTCCCAGTCAAGAATTACAGTGATGTTTCCGTATTCATCAGCCAGAATATTCCTCGGGGCCAGATCACCATGAGAAAAGTGGATTGCATGGTTAGCCGCCGGGTGTTTGTCGGTGCCTTTAGCCAGGAAAACATTGAACTCTTGTTCGGTGTCAAAGGGTCCGCTCCAACGTGATTGATAGGACCAAACTCTGACCATGGAGCCATTCAGGCCTTCAATTCGTTTGCCTGTCAATTTTCGAAGTTCGGCGAGATACCCAGCAAGTTGCGAGCAGGCGGAGGCTTGCTGATCGGAAGTCAACTTTTTCCACGCTTTGTCTAGTGGTTCGCCAGGCATGTAATCCATCAGAATTTCAGCCTTTTCCCCATCACCCCTAGTATCGTAGACTTTCGGCACGGGGGAATTGTTGTGTTGGCAGCAATGATTGCATGATGTTGGCTTCCTGAGAGCCACTACGGCTTAGTTTTCGCACGCGGTGCTCATCAAGACGAACTACTTTGCCGCCGACGGAGCCGTTTCCCAGATCCTGGCCGTAGCCAGCTAAGCAGTCGGATTAGTCTATAACGTCAAAGAGGCTGAACAATACCATGCCAGGAGTTAAGTTGCATACCTTGGGGGTGAAGGGGTCCGTCATGACTGACTGAGTGGGAAGAGGATCAAGAGACGACAAAACTCTCAACACAGTTCGCCATTTTTCCGATGAGCTGTTTCCCACACAACTAGTAGCTGTGCACTGGTTATGTCCATCAGCATTAGCCGCCGTGGCTCGTCATCGTAGTCCTGGTATTGGCGGTTCCTGTAAACTCAGCCACTGCGCTCCAAGCTAGTTAAATAACTAACTCGATTCAAACCAACCAACCCACCAAACGCTCAGCCACACTGCTTGATTCTTCAACAATGCAGAAAGACGTTAAGATAAGTAGCACAACATTGGTCAATAGTAATCCGTACAGAAATAATAGTTCATATTAACATCTATATTTAATTTGTAAAGCTGTTGTTGAGCTTAATAACTCATATGGAATCAGAAGTAAATATTGTGAATAGTGGAATTGCTCGGAGATGTAGTGGCATTAACACAAAGTTTTGGCCACCGAGTGTTCGGTGAGTGAATTACATTCAACACACATCTGAGTTACTTGTAACGGTAGGCCCAGGGGACCGGGGATGGGATTAGACAGGCCACCACTACCCTGGAAGCCCAGAAGTTCGTCGCAGGACCCCGATTTTGAAATGGGAGGATCGACATTTGTCGATAGGTGAACGTGTCCCATATAACTAGTACTAATAATGAGTGTCGATGGGACAAGTGTTAGATAGGAAACAGAGAAATGAAACTTGAATAAAAACCAAGCAAGCGGAGCATAATCGAGCAATATGGCATATGAAATAAATTTGAGAATGCCTCCCTCCTGGAGAGTTTTCAATCATTCCCTTTGGCACTATGATGCTGTCCAATTTTGCCTATTTGCAGCGCTGGCGGTTTCAGGATGTGCTGTTAAATCCTCCCCCTGGTGAGAATATGCTGCCTGACAAAAGGGCTGAGTTTTTCAAGAATGCCACAAATTGCCAGATCCAGGGAATAGATGGAGCATTCCGTGATATTTTCTCCTATTCTATTGATGGCGAGAGGTCCATTTATAAGTCCGTCTTTGCATCTGTGCTTGACTGGTCTGGGCAGATGCGCCATTGCGGAACCCCAACCATGCTGTTGTTCATGTCCAAAACTTTCAGGAATGAAAGCCCTGTTGAAGACACTTGACAAGCTGGTACATAAATATTGTAGTAACCAAGCCACCATTGGATCCTATTGAAATTTGATAGGGGAACACATCACTGAAGCCATCAGCAGATCTGTAAACACCTTAGAATAATTTTCAGATTGCCTGGCTAGGAGACCTGTGTGGAACCTGGGATCTTGCAGAACAGAGAATGTACTCATAACAAAGATTGATCCCTCCGTCGTTCCGACTCCTGGCATGGAATTTTACTGCCTCCTAGGCCCAATTATAGGTTCCAGTTTGGGACCGTCGTGACAGCAGTGTTGGTAAGATGTTATTAACCATCTCCTTTAAATTGGTTTAGTTGGGCGCTCGATTTACGCTGCTGAGTCGTGGATCTGGTAATGCAAGGGCGGTCGGTTATTCACTCAAAACCGGGAATTTAATTAATATCAGACAGGTATAAGAAAAAGCGAGCGTTGAAAGGGATTAACGGGAATAAGAGTTTAGGAGAAACTGCTGGTGAGCAATATTTGCTATGATTTCAAGGGCTGGGAAAAAGCGGCGGGGTACGTCTTGAGCGAAAGTTATGAAAGTCTGTTTGCATTTCATATACTGAAATTGAGGTTTTAGTCCGATGCTTGTGCATTCAATCATGGCATTAAACCAGTCAACATGTCAAATGGCTTGTGAAGAAAGGACGAAGGCATTGTAGTAATGTGAAAATGCCAGCACTGTGTTGAGTGATATTGTGGGTGCTGATGATGTTATTTTTTCAGCCACAAGTATGTTTATATGCTCTGTGGGTAATAATTGCCAGAGATGAGCATGTGAGGCAGAAGTATATGCAGCTTTAAGCTAGTTCCCAAATATTTTGGGAAAAAGGAAGGCTGGGGAATTGGTCAGACCTCATGCTTTGGAACTCTCTTTTCGCCGGCAATTTGCAATTGTTTTGATGAAATGTATGCCTAGTGATAACTTGTTGAAGTTAACGTGGGTAAGAAAACTGCGTAGTTCTAGTTGTTGCCATGGACTAGTATTAATGTTTCGCAAGTTCCCATTTAGCAGGATATGCAATCAAATTTTCCTTGGTAGTTTTCCACATTGAATTGGTGAACAAATATCCTGCGTAGGGTATGCAGCTCCATTGTTTGTTTACCGAAACGTACGACCTAGACCAAATATCTAGGTATTTCAGGTTTTGATATCCTTCCAGCACCACCGGTTATATCTGTGTGCTGGGTTAGTATTTGATTATTCCTCCCATCTCGAATACGCCACGCCGGTGCCGGCTCGGCGATAACTAGCGGCGGGACGAGGGTACGAGTTGGGATGTGACGTAGGTTTAATCCAGAACGTCAACCCCAAATTGGCATGGAAAGTTATAGGTAACATCATGCCGTAGCAGATCCTGCATGGGACAGGAAGAAGCATAACGGTGGACGAGTTGTTTGTGTATAGTGTGTATGGGACGGCGGCCTGCTTGATGTTGCTTGTTTGTTTTCTGTGCTTCCCACGTCCTCTGTGGAGAGGGAGTTGAGCCGCAGATGGCCGAGAAAACTAGCCTAGGGCCGCAGGGCTGCCAAGCAGCCTTATGATAGCCTTTTCCTTCCGTGCCTAGATAGCAAGTCCTTTCTTTACCCACCTTATGATTCATTCCTTCTCTATCTTTTGTGTAGTTTTTGGTTACTGTTTTTCTTTTTCTTTCTTAATTCTGTATCTTAGATATAGCACAAGCAATAAGAAGATTATCAAGTTCTCAATTCAAACAAATTCTAATTCATTTAAGTTTTAAAAATGTAATCGTTGGAATCTAGTTAAAGAATCCTTATCATCGTTTTGTTGGAGCCCTAGGCATCCTAGTACGGACTAGCGCCCCGCACTCTGTTTCTTACCCACTAGAGATAGGCCAACGTTTCTGGCGGCGTAGGTCACATGATCCGCAGTGGTTCCTGCTGAGTCATCTTCTAAGGTTCGTCTTGTCGAATCGGGGCAAAGAACGCCTCATGTCATGCCCAAAAAGGACATTGCCACTGCTGCCACAATCCTCTAACCAACTGGGATACGATTGGTAGCGGTAGCAGAAACTTCATCCATCTGCATCCGTCTTCAACCAACTGACCCAACATCAGCGACCATCGGAGGGCGCTGGAAACATTTGTTGGAACCTCTGCGTAGCTGGGCGTGTTTGGTTTGCAAGCTAACCCAACTGGCCCCAAAGGTTTTGCTTCCTTGCTCTCCCTGCTCCACCTTGCCAATAACAACGAGCTTCTGTTTCTGCTGCCAATGCAGCTAAGAGTTAGCCGCGGGTGTTTGCCTCTCCTTTGTACTTCTCGACCACCTCATCCCCTCCTGCACCTCCGCCGCGGGGGAAGCACACATCTGTAACCAGGCCATTGCCTCCCGAGTTTTCCGTCTCGTTTGAAAAATACCCCAATGTCGGCCTTAGTGGCTCAACGTGTCCACGGATCTTGAATCCCCACACTTCCGCTTGCTTTGTTCCCTGGCGATCCAACGATCCAGACACCTGCCCTCTGCAGCTTACGCAGCGTATTGGGTTACTGTCGTTGGTGGTGAACAAACATGGCTGAGTAAGATTCGTCCACAACTCCCCATTGATATATATATAGTGATGGAGGGCTGCTATCTGCTGGGGAATGACCACCCTGTAGTCGGCTTTTCCTTATTCACGATTAATTGATTGGTTTGATCCATTGCTAATAATAAAATGGGCATCAGGTTAATTTCCATCCACGGATGGGGCTACCCGACCCTCCGGGCATCCTCCACGTCATCCGATCCCGTGCAGAAGCTACGTCCGAATTCCTCTGATGTCAGATCTCTTTCGCCAAACAGGAGAATCTCCAAATCCAAATCGAACAATGCGCTGGCTGATATGATAGCCGGTTCAAGCATTTCTGGTATCTCCCGTGCCCTTGAAGGTCCCTCCGAACATTCCCTCTCCACACTGCGCGACCCTCGAGTTTCTAGCACATCGGACTTATCGACTTCGCCCTCATCCCCACACCACCCGGACCTGAGCAGCGAGGTTGCAAATCTTAGCGACAAGCTCATCCAGGCCATTAATAACCAGACAGTCTTGGACGATACTCTGGCGGCCACACGCCAGGAGTTGGAACAGGCGCATATGAGAGTTGCACAACTGGAGAAGCAAACCCGTCAATATGAAGAAGATATCACTAATGGGGTCCTAGTAAAGAGGGTGGATGTGGAAAAGGAGTGGGCAAAGCTGAAGGATGAGGCGGCTGAACAAAGGGCTCAACGTGCAACTATTGAAAGGGAGAAGAAAGCTATCGAACTGGAACTCGAAAATCTAACGGCAGCGTTATTTGAAGAAGCTAATAAGGTGGGACTCATACTTCCCGGGCGGATTCAAATTTCCTATGACTCTATCTAACTTTGTATTGCAGATGGTAGCCGCCGCACAATTGGAACGAAAGAATGTCGAACGGCGAAATGGACAGCTCCGAGCGCAAATTCAAGATAATGAAATGCTTCTTGCCTCCCAGCAGGAGCAACTGAGCGAGTTAAAGACGGTCATACAGAACATGAATACTGATCAGGATGAAATTCGTAGTCGGACGGATGCATCCACCACGCCTTCTTCTCCAGGCGGAGCACACCAGCCTATTAGTACCATAGATCGCCTTCTGGAGGCAATGAACCTCTCTCCCGCCACACC
Source organism: Blastomyces percursus (assembly GCA_018296065.1). NCBI lineage: Eukaryota > Fungi > Ascomycota > Eurotiomycetes > Onygenales > Ajellomycetaceae > Blastomyces > Blastomyces percursus. The sequence goes on from JAFEJD010000388.1 coordinate 12,574, forward strand.
TGGCTCTGGAGAAATCTCGCCCGCCCCCTCAACAAGTTTTTCACATTTAATAAAATCGGTCTGTCGGACTGATATTCAAGCCTTTGAGGATTTCCGCGCAATGCTACAACTTGCGAAAACCTCCAAGCCGCCAAGTAGAGTTGGGAGTGGATCGTATGGTGGATTGAATGTAATGGGATTCGGCAATTTCACAGCCAACAAGGAAAGTCAACACAAACACTCATATTCTAATGGTTCAGCAAGCTCTCTCCCAGGCTTTCCCGGTTCGCCGGGCAATAATTCGTCCCCTCGCGAATCGCATGCAGCTGCGTTAAAAGAAAGCCGGTTTTACAAACGGGCGCTTGCGGAAGATATTGAACCAACACTTAGATTGGATGCCGCGCCCGGAATATCGTGGTTAACCCGTCGTACTGTTCTGAGTAGCATATGTGAAGGAGCCCTTGTCGTCGAATATATACCAGCCGTTGCTTCAAAATATTCATTTCCATGTGCACTTTGCGGTGAAGCGCGAAAAGGAGGAGAGAACGCCCGAACTCACCGTTTCCGTACTTCGGACAATGAAAACGCTCAACGTTACCCAATGTGTACATTATGCCTGGAAAAAATCCGGTCTTGCTGCGATTTCGTTGGGTACTTACGACTCATCGTCGACGGCCACGTCCGCATCTTGGATGAAGAAGATGAAAAGGAAGCATGGGAAGAGACTATCCGTCTCCGAGAGCGAATGTTCTGGGCTCGAATAGGCGGAGGAGTCGTTCCTGCTTTCCTCCAGTCGAAAAGCTCTGATAAGAACAGTTTAGCCCCTAGTGTTGATTCGCCTTACCCAAAGTGTGAAGACCAAACGGAGCCCTTGGAACGCCCGTTTACACCTGATCCAAATCCAATCTCGAAAAACGGTGTTTACCAAGTGGAAACCAGTGAATTTCCTGAAGCCCAAAAACACCAAACGGCCGAGGCCGTCGACTCCGGAGTTGAAATTAGTCTAACAAAAAGCGCAATTGATGCCAACGAAAATCAACCCCCAGACCGTCAAAACAACTCTTTGAACGAAGCACCAACGCAAGTTACAGCTGAGACAAAGATTCCTTACCAGTATGCGTCGGATTCCCTAAGGCCAGTGACACCGTCGAGACAGTGTACCGCAACTGATCCACAATTAAAGGTTACGTTTCCTAACACAACTGAGCTTTGAGCATGATACGTCTTTCTTGTCATCAGCCCCAGAGTGAAGGTTTACAGAATTTTACCACGATTAACCCAAACTCACCCCAAGTTCTTCTTGCCATCGTATATTTGCAACGGCAAGTGTCGGATGTCGCATCTTTGACGTATATGTCACTTGGCTGGATGTATATTCCATTCTTTGGGCGCAGGGCGCCTGTACCATTACTTGCATAATTATTATATATACTCCTTACCCTCGGTTTTTTCCGTCCGCCTCGACACGCCGCAACCTCCTTTCTTGCCCTCGCTATCGGCCTAGTAGCATCCTCCGACGGGTTCACCAAACAACATTACTCTTTCATTACCTATTTATCTTCTCGCTATCCGCGCTTCTCCTACCAATTTTTCCAGTGTCCTTCTTCAGTTCCCATCTTTTCTCACTATGATAGAAATCTATATACGCCATTTTCCGACCATGTCAATCAGATCCAGAAAAGTTATAGGAAGACGCTCGTGATATTTATATTTTACTTCCCTTTGCTATAAAACATCAACTACGACCACGTATTCCCTTAGCCACGGCTTCGTTTGCCCTTTCTCCAGGTTCACCCGCCATACCCCTGCCTCATTAGTTACTTTCCACGCTTTTGTCTTTATTGGCGAGAAACTCGCGGCTACGTTTCGCCTATCATACGCCTCCTATTATCCTTACCGATGTGATCTACGGACCAGGACTGGCCGATATGGGATGGGAAGGTGCGGTTAATTGTCCTCGGTTAACTCCATCTATAAGCGGAGTCTTTCGCATTCACACGGCCCTTGCTCTTACTTTTATTCTTCTTTTCTTCTTCTGCGCTACTTATTGTCAAGATACATTTTTTTAAATCCCTTTCTCTTGCAACTAATCATTTCTTTGTCCGTCCTATCCCTTTGGCGTACAAGGTTTAACTCGATTGTATTTTTTGTCTGGTCCTGTTCCTCGGCTGTTATTTGAAGTGCTATGACGTTTGTTAATACCAGGCGCTTGTATCCCCTTTTGTTTTTCTAGTTCCGTTCTTGTTTTATTTCTCTTGATATTCTTTTCCAATTTTCTCACTTTTTATTATTATGGTTTAGCAAACAGGGTTAATTGCGTTATTGGAGTGAGATTAGCAGGTCTCTTGCATTTGATTTTTCACTTTTGTTCTCTCATTTGGTTTTATCGGAGGGCTTTTTTTGAGTTTGCTCTTGCTATAGAGATTGGAGATGTGGGTCGATGGAGACTGGTGGGGATGCATGAAGTAGGGCAGGAACCGCTATATTTCATAAGAAAATATTTGACCATTACATTTATTTTTGCGTTGGCCTCTCTCTTGGCAGCTTGAGAATCTACTTTTCTCTCCTGCAGCGACCCTTGTGTTGTAGTAGATATAAGGATAAGGATGAAGCTAAGTTGTACATGTACATTTTTATTTGGAGGTGGACGTACCCAATCCCTCCATCATAAACGGTGGAGGTAATTCCCCAATTTTATGGCATATTATATACCTAGTAGTTTATTCCCCCTAGCATATAGTCGATAGAAATAATGCAACGATGCAATAAGATCAAAATAGAAACTCCAGCCCAGAAACGCATGGTAGAATAGAACAGACAAACAAAGCTACCCATGTTAAAAACAACACCCTCCGACCAAAAAGTATTTTGAATGCATTCTCCTCATTTCCCCATAATCATTCTGTTAGATAGTTCACTGCTTAAACTTCTGATGAATATGTCTGATCTGCTCCTCAATATTAACACTCTGCCCGGGCGCCGGCGGGCCCCCAGGCGGTGGATGCCCAGGGATATGCGGGCCCTGGGGTTGCCCAGGTCCGTCCGGTTGGTGAGTTTGACCCGGTGCGAGCTCGTACCCAGGCATACCCGATGGCATTCCACCAATCCCCATACCCATCGCAGCGCGCTTACGTCTCGCTTCCTCCTCTGGATCGAGCGAACCGCTACCATCACCCTCCTGGGCGCCATCCGTGGTGACAGCTGGACTCTCAACTGCGCTAAGGGAAGGATCGAACACGTCCGTTCGTTGACTAGCCAGGCGCTTGAGGTTATTGAAGACGTCCGTCGTGGAGAGATTTGTAGTTGCGTAGCGGGCTTCGGCCTTTGCGCGTTGCTCCTTCCATCGAGGGTCCTGTAGCTCAATGCGCATGTGATGGTCGATTTCGTTGACGGGGATTTGCTGCCTGCAGTTGGGGCAGAGGGTTGTTGGGGTGGCAGTGGTGTTGAGGCGCTTGGCCTGGGCGCGAGGCACGTAGTCAGAACGGATACGCATAGGTTGGGTGGAGCCTGGTGGTGGAGTCGGTACGGCGCGTGCGGCGGCCTGCGCTGCCTGTGCCCGTTCGCGCTCTTGTTGGCGTTCACGGATGCGGTCTTCTTCTTCAGAAACTACAGGTGCGGTCATTGGGGTTGTTGGGGTCGAGATAGGTGTGGGAGATTGCGGGGTGAAGGAGGATGGCTGGTGTGCTTGCGAGTCTGAGGTAGGGACAGACATGGCAGGCTGTAGGTCTGGGGAGGAGGCGCCTTGCGTGGGTGGATAGGCATTGTAGTAGGTTGTTTCTTCATCCGTGGGCATGGCTTCTTCGATCCGTCTGTCGTGAGGTTGTAGAGACATCATTGCCTTTTGTTCTAGAGAGGCGGTCTGGAGATCGTTTAATGATGTAGGAGGCGGGAGCTCGGCCTGGTCATCCGCTTCCGTGAAGAGAACTGTTTCCACTACCACGAAATCATGCCAATCAATTTGCGCGTATGCGATACGTTCTTGTTCATCTTGCTCCTCCTTCTTTTGCTTCTGTTGTTCCTGGAATTTGACCCATTCTGAGCGCTGCTTTGCACGATCTAGGATGTGATACTTGTCCTTCACATTTTTCTCTAGCTCCACTAGTCGACTTGACGCTGAGTTGGGGCCATCAGACTCGTCTACTTGCAGAAGAGATGTGTATTGGTCGACAAGCCGAGTGAAAAACTGGTAGAGGCTGTGCTGAGGCCGAAGGAAGTCAAACTGGAAGTTTCTCGTTTCGCGCTGGGACAGGGCGGTCATGAACGATTTCCCTCGCTTGGCGACAAACAGGGCAGTCAGTTTGACTACTTCTAGATCCAAAGCATTGATATTCGGCATACGCGCAGAGTAATGAAATTGCGGGGGTTGAACAGGGCCCTTTGGTTTTTCGGGCTCTGTTGCCACCACCGGTTCCCCAGCTCGACCTGCGGAAACCGCAGTCCCCCTACCAGCCTTGATTTCGCTGAGGCGCCATGAGTAAAATGCAGCATATGCATCGTTCAGATTCAAAAAGGAGAATTTCGGATTAGATCTTTCTTTTTCGCGGACTCGGTCTGATAAAGAATAGGGAGAGGATTAGTAGCTAGTTGTAAAGAAGTAGGCGGAACCCGTTGAGGAGCCTACCTTCAAAAACAGGGCCATTACGCGCCACGAACCCGGCGGTCTTCTCAATAATAGCTAAAAAAAATGATTAGCCACAAGATCCATCTCACAGAGGGTTGAACCACATAGCTCAAGAAGAACTAACTTCTAATATCTTTAGGGGGAAGAACAATGCCCTCCGGAGGTTTGCTCACTTCCTCGGGTAAGTCTGGCGGCGTCGCAGTGGCTCCATTTGTAGCAGACGGGGTCATGACGGGCGGTATGGTTGTTGCTGGCAGAGAGTGTTTGTCAAGCGGGAGGTCGATGCGGCCAGAGAGCTCGAGGTAGATCGACCTGGAGGCTCTGTTCATGTGATTTAGACAATGATCTAGTCTCAAATAGGCAATTAGAGACCCCCGGGCCCCGAGTCCTGTTTATTATCAACAACGCAAATAGAAAGGTAGAAGGGTAGATAAATGAAATCAATTCTGACACATGGATATGTGCAGGCCTCTCCAATGTCACCATATTGGCACCGTTGAACGGCTCGGCCCGTGTGCTGCAACTTTTCGATTACTTTGGAGGTTTCTGTTGGCGGCTCCGCCGTTCAGCGCTTATTTAGCGGCAAAACACTAACGGGAAACTATCTGGCCTCAAGCACAAGGCAGGCCGCAACTCCTGAATTTCCCTCATTCTGTCCAACAACCTGGACAAGACGTTTGGCTTCCCTTTTCTTTCTATGGGATGTAGACACTCCCACCTTTTTTCATACTCTCGTTAATTATTTAGTTATTCCTGTGGTGTATGCTCCTCTCCTCGCGCGCGTGTCCTGTTCCTTTGCCCTCTCCATGATCTCAGCGTCGCGTTTTAATACTCATTCCTTGTTTTCCCTCATTGTTTTACTATAAGTTTCCTGAAAGAAAAGCGACTGTCATCATATAAGCTATTGATATCTTTTCTCTTCTTTTCCTCCTTCCGAGATATGGCCTCCAAGTCTGCCAAAGGCGGGCTGGAGGTGAAACCCCACACCCGCAATGGCCGCTCCCCATCCCGGTCCCCTGGTTCCAAGAACCGGAAAAAGGCCGTGGCATCGAAGAAGCTTGACTACAGTTCTGAAGGAGTTTCCGATTATGATATACTTCAGTTGCCAGTTTCGGATTACAAAATCATGTTAATGTTAACGGCTTTTGCCGTCGTAGTCCGTCTGTTCAGGATCTACCAGCCAACAAGTGTGGTATTCGACGAAGTGCAGTTCGTTCCCCCCTACCTCCGCGTCGACTCTATCAATTGAAGCAGATGCTAATGGTTAATTTAATGTCTCATTCAGCTTCGGCGGATTTGCAACCAAATATATCAAGGGGAAGTTCTTCATGGACGTGCATCCCCCGCTTGCGAAAATGCTAATTGCCCTTGTCGCATACTTGGCTGGTTTTCGCGGAGATTTCGATTTCAAGGAGATTGGAAAGGACTACTTGGAGCCACGCGTTCCCTATGTCGCTATGCGCATGCTGCCAGCAATACTGGGTATTATGTCTATCCCAACTATGTTTCTTACGTTGAAGGCATATGGGTGCCGAACATCTACAGCTTCAATGGGTGCTCTCCTTGTTACGTTTGGTAAGGCCCCCAACAAGCGGCTTTGACAGCATGAAATACACCATACTGACAATTGCGTTCTTCATGAAGAAAACGGCCTAGTCACCCAGTCACGGTTTATCCTCCTCGACTCACCTCTAATCATATTTACCGCTCTGACCGTCCTAGCCTTTACAAACTTTACCAATCAACATGAACAAGGGCCTTCAAGAGCATTTGGGGCCTCGTGGTGGTTTTGGCTTACACTTACAGGCATCTTTTTGGGCGCTACTGTCAGCGTGAAGTGGGTGGGACTTTTTACTATCGCGTGGGTTGGAAGTTTGACCATCGTTCAGCTCTGGGTTCTCCTTGGTGACACTAGAACAGTGACGATTGTGAGCTACAAACTATATTGAGAAGTCCAAGCCTGATTTTTATTACTGACAATTTCTGCAAACTAGCGCGTATGGTTTAAACACCTTTTTGCTCGGGCATTTTGCCTCATCGTCATTCCTGTCGGGTTCTACATGGCCATGTTTGCGATTCACTTATTGTGCTTGACCAACCCAGGCGATGGAGATGGCTTTATGTCGTCTGAATTCCAAGCGACCCTCAACTCTAAAGCAATGCAGGATGTACCAGCCGATGTGGTGTTCGGTTCAAGGGTCTCTATCCGTCACCACAATACTCAGGGAGGGTACTTGCATTCGCACAGCTCTATGTACCCTGAAGGTAGCAAGCAGCAACAAATCACTTTATATCCCCACAAGGACGAAAATAATATCTGGGTTGTGGAGAACCAGACTCAGCCGTTGGGTGAATACGGCGAAGTTGAGGGACCAAGCGCATGGGATAACTTGACTGCCGGTCACATTATAGACGGGTCGGTCATCAGGCTCTATCACATCAGCACCCACCGAAGACTTCACTCTCATGATGTACGTCCACCCGTAACAGAAGCGGACTGGCAGAATGAGGTATCTGCTTATGGCTACGAGGGGTTCCCTGGTGATGCGAACGACCTTTTCCGTGTTGAAATTGTCAAATCGATGTCGGATGGTCATCAAGCGAAGAAGCGCATCCGCACAATCCAGACCAAATTCAAACTCATCCACTTGATGACCGGTTGCGCTCTATTTTCACACAAGGTGAAGCTTCCAGAGTGGGGCTTCGAGCAGCAGGAAGTTACATGCGCCAAAGGCAGCACCCTACCCAATAGCATCTGGTATGTCGAACAAAATGACCATCCAATGCTCGGACCGGATGCCGAGAAGGTCAACTACAAGAATCCTGGGTTCCTGGGCAAATTCTGGGAACTTCAGAAAGTTATGTGGAGAGTAAACGCTGGCCTAGTCGAATCACATGCTTGGGATTCCAGACCTCCTTCGTGGCCAACCCTTTTGCGCGGTATTAATTTTTGGAGTAGAGACCACCGCCAGATTTACCTATTGGGAAATCCCCTTATTTGGTGGTCCTCAACTGCTGCTATCATTGCCTACGTTATTTTCAAGGCCATTGCCACGTTGCGCTGGCAACGTAGCTACCAGGATTACAAATGCCTCATCTTCAAACGATTCGATTATGAGATCGGCCAGACAGTTCTAGGGTGGGCTTTCCACTACTTCCCTTTCTATCTTATGGCCCGCCAGCTTTTCCTTCATCACTATTTCCCATCTCTCTACTTCGCCATCCTTGCATTCTGCCAGGTCGTGGACTATGGTGTCAACAGAGTCAGTCTTTCTGGAGCGGTGAAAAGCAAACGTGTATTTGGTAAAATATTCATGGTGACCTTCGTTGCTCTGTCAATCGTGATTTTCACCATGATCTCGCCATTAGCCTATGGCAGCCCCTGGACTAAAGCTGCCTGCCGAAAAGTCAAACTTCTCAAGTCGTGGGACTTTGACTGCAACCTCTTCCATAATGATGTAAGTTTCTCAACGAAAAGTAGAAATTGGGCGACATAGTTTTCATCATCTTCATGGCGGCTGCTAATTGAGTCTGAATTTTAGTTGGCTCAATATGAAACACCGATGAAGTTTGTCAACGGAACTGCACAGCTCCTACATGCAACTCCAACTCCGGTGCCGCAACAGCCACACCAAGAACAGCAGCAACAGCAACAACAACAACAACAAGAGGTAGCTAACCCCGCGGAAGAAGATGTTAATGCTGCTGTGGTAACCCCCGGACAAAAGCTGGCATCTACCCAGCTGGACTCCGTGGTCTATCGTGACCAGGATGGGAATGTCTTGAATGAAGAGGAAGTAGCAGCGTTGGAGAGAGATGGTAACGTTTCATTTGAAACTAGATATGAAACCAAGACTCGAATAATCGATTACCAGGGTCGCGAGGTTGGTGGCGAACAACCAGCCCCTCACCATCCTGATGCAGAGGGACAGAATCCCAAAACAGGCGGCGGCGCCAGTGATGCGCCAGTTGACAAGCCTGCATCCGTCATTGGTGACGAGAAATCCGTAGAACGGGACGAAAGGAAACCGAAGCCAGCGAGCGAAGGCCATGAGGCCACGAGCAAGGATGAAGAAAATTGACGAGTATAATTTTTGTTGTTATTTTCCACTTCTTATCCCATTCCCTATCCCGCGCCACTCCCCCTTTCTGGCTTTTCCGTTTTCTTTTTGTTATCCACTTTGTCATAATTTTCGTCGGCTAAATGGGAATATTATATCATGTGTCGTTTTAATTACGCGTAGCAGGTTCCTTTGTTTGAGGATATTCAGAGCAAGAAATGTTTCAAATACTTTTCTCTTAATCGTCTCTTTTCATGTTCCTTGGATTTTCCCTTTTTAAAAAAAATTTCGCAATATGAGTTTAAAAAATGTAAGCCATGACTCCCATGACGTAGAATACAGGATGGTGTGGAGAATCTCGAGGAAATTGGGAGTTTGTGCGGAAAACGTCAGAATAGTTATTTACAAGGGTCACTCTTTTCATTCGAATTCTTTTGTTATAAGATCAAAATGTCCACAACTGCTTCTCTTTCTCAACTATGAAATACAAATTCTCTTGCTTTGCAGCAAGTCGCTAGTTCATTGTGGTACTTTTTTGGTATAATTTCAATAGTCGTCCTTGCCGTACTTGTTGAACCGGTCGTGCAGATCCTGTAATAGGGAATTAACAGTTAGCAAGAATTCCGACAACATCGAGCAAATTCATATACAACAATTGGGGAAAAAAGGAGGCACAAGGCAAGAGATCGCACCTTAGGCAATGTAACGTTGGGGATGATAACCTCATTTAGAGCACTGGGAGCTTTCTTGAGAGGTTTCGATGTGTCGCCATGAGGGTGGTACTGGTATTTGTAGTTGGCTTTGGACTCGTCATCTTGCTCCCACGGCATAGAGGCTTCGCCAATGCGAATGTTGCTCTCCGAGGTGGTGCTTGTGGGAGAACTGCCAAGGTACCAGCCAGCGATACCGAAAGCGCCAGCCATGACACCTAGGAGGATCTATATCACCAACGGCAAAAGGAAAATAGTCAGCCAGACGGGCTTATATATGGTTAGGGGAGCGACATACGTAGAGCTCAGGGTCTCTCTTTGGGCCGGTGTTGAGACCGGCTTCCTCGATCTTGGAGGAGATGCGGCGGGCAGGTCTGATGGCGGTGTGTGCTCTGAAAGGCTGTCTCAGAGCAGAGCGGCGAGCGAAATTTGCGGTAATTGACGACATGTTGTGTGTAGTATACACCCGACTAGCAGGCTAATTAGATCAGGAGAAAGGTGGCTATAGGGCAATGGACGAGGGCAGAAGTGTGGACGGACAGTCAAATATTCTGCCTGTTTTGGAGCATCGGACGAGGTCGGTTTGCTCGGCTTAGATAATGCCAGCAGTCACATGATGTCGTGGCTGACAAAGTCAGTGAGTGATCGTCACGTGCAACCCTTGCCTTTCCGCTTTGGGCGCCCAGACAACATTGGAAATTTATCGAGGAACGGAACGTGAACAGCGAAGGCGGAGGCATACGACGTGCTTAGCTAGAAAACAACTATTTTTCTTCTTCTCCGTGTTGCTGTTGATAAACTCCATGCTGTCTTTTCCGTCCCATAGTGAAGTCCCATCCGTGTAATTCGATTATTGTGCTCGAGTCACCCGCCATTCCTTTGTTCCAAACTCTCGAGAGTCGAGCCAGGCTGAAGCCCCTGACTACCTATCACCCCTCATCTGCCCTACTATTCTGGCACTATGTCGACGGCCTATTCTCCAATTCACCCGTTTTAGTTCTTCTAAATAGTTACAATGGCTAGCCAACAAGAATTTTCTGCTTCTGATGATCCCAGGAACCCGCAATCAAGAGCTCCGTTTGATAATGCCGCTAATCCACCCCGACCTGTTTCCTACATATCCACCCACATGACAGACATAGCCTCAGAAGATGGCGACGCTTCACGAGCTCCCACTGCTATTTCCTCCCAGCCAACATGGTCGCAGGCTCCGGCCTCCCGACGTGGCCCTCCCCCAGCCCGAAATTCCATGGCTGCCACTAATCATGCGACGAGTCGTCCACCCAGTTCCTCAAGTCGAATGAGTAGGACGCACATTCCATCGCTGACTGCACACGGGTTTTTCCGTCCAATGAGTTCGCAGAGGTTGCAAGCACAACGCAGTGGGCGACCAACGAACAATAATAACCATCATGCCGCTCCCGCCTCGACTGAAGATGGCATGAGCGATGTTGGCAGCCAGAACCGAAGAAGCTTGTTATCAAACCATACAATACTCCATGGTGGGCCTTCTTCCCACGAGAACGAACTCCCCCCGCCGTCGCGAGGCACCGAATTCACCGACCCTGTTATACCAGATCGTGGAACGTCAAATGCAAGCCCTACAGGAAATATAACCGTACGAAGTCTTGGTGAGAGTGTGAGGTTACTCCATGATCGGTCACAAAAAGCGGCACCGTCACACCTCAACCTTGGGAAGAATTATATTAAGCCCAGCAGCTCGCAGGATAATGTTCAGAAGTCACCCATGTCTTTTCGTTCTGGTTTCCTGATGCCTGGCAAAAGTGACGGCGAAGATCGTCGTGATTCGAGGAATCATGAAAGACTCTCTTCGGCCGCGTCTACCCCCGGTTCCGTACTGCAAAAGGGATTCAAGTCCGAGGACAAGCCACATTTAGGGAAGAATTATGAATATTTTGCGGGAAACACGGTATTCTGCGGTGGAGGTAGGTTTCAAAATTCCCGTGATAAACCAGTAAATATCGCGACGGGGATTATGGTGGTATTGCCCGCGGCATTGTTCTTCGCGTATTCGTAAGTATAAGTCGCGCAATTTAGAATTAAAGAGTCATATACTGACTTTCAATACAGGGCTTCATGGCTGTGGCACAATGCTTCTCCTGCAATACCTATTATTTTCGCTTATCTTTTCTATATATGTCTTTCATCCTTTATTCATGCGTCTGTTGTTGATCCAGGAGTAAGCTCCCATCATTGCTGCGTCTAGTGGGTTATGCCTCATTTATCAATCTAACATGTGCTTTTCAGATCATTCCAAGGAATTTGCAGCCGATGCCGCCAACGGATCCAAACGAAGACCCATTAACTCCGGGGCCGCCTTCCAGTGATTGGGTCATGATAAAGCTTGCAACATCAGATGTAGCAGCCATGGATGTGCCAGTGAAATACTGCAAAACATGTAATATCTGGCGACCTCCGCGCTGTTACCACTGCCGTGTCTGCGACAATTGTGTTGAAACCCTCGATCACCACTGTGTTTGGCTCAATAATTGCGTCGGGCGCCGCAATTATCGTTATTTCTTCACCTTCGTCAGCTCGGCTACTATCTTGGCCCTCTTTCTAATGGGCGCAAGCTTAGGACATTGTCTTGGTTACCGTAGCCAGGAGGGAATCTCATTTGGCGAAGCCATTTCCAACTGCCGGGCTCCATTTGCCATGTTTTTATATGGTCTCCTCGCAGCACCGTATCCCGCGTCGCTTTGGGCATATCACTTCTTCTTAATGGGCAGAGGCGAAACTACCCGGGAATACCTTAATTCCCACAAGTTCCCCAAGGAAGATCGACACAGACCATTCACCCAGGGCAGCATTATCAGAAATTGGATCACCGTGCTCTTGCGGCCGCGGCCCCCGACGTATGTCCAGTTCAAGAAACGGTACGAGGAAGGGGACCAGCGCTTTGAGGCAGAGAAACGCAAGAACAGAGGACGTGATCTGGAAGCACAAGCTGACGAAGGAATGGAACTACAGGGAGTTTCTAACGAACCTGCCTCCTCTAATAAACTCACCAATGGTTGATTCATTGGTATTGAAAACCCAACTTTCTTTTTCTCATTTATATCACTCATTACCTTCATTCGCCGTTCCGTAGAATTCAGTGATACGTGCGCAAAGTCACCGACGTGAACTAACCCTTCCTTTCCTTTATTAGTATTATCATTCATCATCCTTATTATTAGTGTTCACATTTTGCGATTCCCCCTCCCTGTCCTTGATGGTTTTATTCTCTACCTGGGCTTTTTTTCCCTTATACCGACTGGTCTTAATTTTTGACCCCAGCTATTCCTATTTTCTTTCAATGTTTTTGTTTTTCCATAACGTTCGATATGAGCAAGATGTTTGATGGCGTTTGAAGAGTCAAATTAATTAGGCTCCATACCCCTGTTGCTTGATGCATGTCTGTCCTTTTGCTTCCAACTTCATTCGCCCCTCACCGAGTGAGTTTGTACTCTTTGATCCACGTCCGGGGATGTCGATTTGGTTGTGGAAGTTTGCTATTAATTTTTCTCCTGCTCACCAACTTCGTTCTGAGTATTTTGTTTACTTTTTTCGGCGCCCGAAATTCTCCGCTGACTGAAAGATGTACTAGCTGCACTACACCCATAGATTCATGTTTTCCCTTTGGAATTTCTATGTCTCAAGAATACCCATATTGGCCCATCAAGTGATCCCAAATATTTGAACAGGACATCGTTTTCTTAGATGCTCCTGTTTTTGTCTTTGAGTAGAAGAAAACGAATATAAAAAGAGCATGAAACCGTAGAGACCGTAATAGCTACACAAAGAACGGAAGGACGACATATGGTCTAGGGTCTCGCAACCAAAAGGGTTGGCCTTGTCCACGCCGTTCTTACAAGGATTTTATTTATGGCTAGGAGCAACACCTCAGCCGCCCACACTCCTCACCACCACCACAACACATCAACAACAAGCAATCCACATCCTAAATATATTTTCTTCCGGTATTCGTGCTCGCCCTACTCTTAACCTTTATTCTACGACTTTGAACAATCCTCAAACATGTTCCAACCCTTGGATCTCCACGCGTAATTAGGTTTTATCTCCGCGTTTAGCGCGGCCCGTTCCGCAGACACCAACTACCATTCCTCAGCTGTCAACACGTATACCGTATAACTCTCCAATTCCTCCCCCCTCCGTTCAAATCGCAAACAAATCTCTTTCCTCTCGCGCGCGGTTCCATCCGCTTCATTTCAACCCCGGGAGGAAAGTACACTTACCGAAATCAAACGATGGCGCGTCTCTCGCGGTCGTCCGATACATCCCCTTCCTCCACACCCTCTTCAGCCCTGGACTCCGAAACAACGTCGATTTCCACTGAACATCACATCCTAACGCCCGCGACGAGCCAGTCGGAATCTTCTAGTGTGAATGGTGCTGCTGCGTTAGGGTTGGAGAAAGCTAGCTTGGATGGGACTCTAGCGACAGAGCGACGTTCTCGACGCGTCACACGTTCGTCGCTAGTGATGGCGACAGGGGGGGCGGTGAGGGAGGAGAGGGGACTCATCATGAGCGATGACGATGAAAGAGTTACGCGTCATCCTTTGCGTTCAAATCCGCAGGAGCATCTTGGGGTTGCGGGTGGTGTGGAGGTTGACAGGGAGGGTCCAGCGAATAATGTCGCGGAGGAGGAGGAGCACTTAGGCAATGATGAGCTCGGAAAAAATACCTCGGAAGTCAAGAAAAAGGATGGCGGCGAGGATAGGACGCGGAGACGTTCGTCGCGTTTGGTCATGTTGGAGAAAACGAGTGAGATGGTGGGGAGGGCTTCGACGGTGCTTGGAAAGAGATCACGGGAGGCTTTGTTAAAGGGTAAAGATAGATTCAAAGACATTAACAGACGGGCCAGTCTACGGCCGAGAAATGCCGTTTGTGAGACCTCTGCTCCTTCAACTAGGCCTACATCTACTGCTGATGGCCCAGTTTTGAAAAAGCGGCGGGTTTCTGAGGGTGACGCAGCGGCTTTGAAGAAGTTGTCAGATAGTGCTACTGTTGGGGATAATGCTATGCAGCCATCCAAGCCGAAAGCTGTCCCATATAAGAGAAAGAAGTGGCTTTCACATGGACTATATGCGGGGCAGGATCGATACTTTGACCCCAGACTTACGGAAGAGAAAAACAGGATTAAATTCGCAAAGAAAAATGCAGAGGATCGAAAGAAAGTCTTCCCCTTGCCCATGTTTGCAGGAGAGAGGTTGATTAAAGATGGAAGAGATTTCAAATTGCCCTTCGATATATTCTCGCCGTTGCCCCCTGGCCAGCCGAAACCAGATGAGTGGCGGAAGACTAATAAGAGTATGCTACTCCCCCACTCTTTCTTCGTTCCCTGGTCGGTGTATGTACTAATTGTGGGCGACTAGATGTATTCGTCGGCGATGCAGCTTGTATATGGAAAGCAATAAAGCTTGGCGAATGCTCCACATGCATGTGCACCCCTGAGTCAGGCTGTGATGAAAACTGCCAGAATCGGTACATGTTTTATGAATGTGACGACAACAACTGCAAGCTAGGTGCTGAACTGTGTGGAAATCGAAATTTCGAAGCCTTGCGCCAGCGCAGTAAGTTGGGCGGCAAATATAACATCGGCGTTGAGGTGATTAAAACAGCGGACCGTGGATATGGAGTTCGCAGCAATCGGACTTTTGCGCCTAACCAGATAATTGTGGAGTATACTGGGGAGATTGTCACACAAGAGGAGTGTGAGAGGAGGATGAGGACGGTGTATAAAAATAATGAGGTTTTTTTCCTTTTCCTACTCCTTGCTTACCTCAAAGGGAATGATATATTTAGGTATACTAACGTCCTGGGTTTATTTAGTGCTATTATCTTATGTACTTTGATCAGAATATGATTATCGATGCCACCCGAGGCTCTATTGCCCGGTTCGTCAATCATTCCTGTGAACCGAACTGTAAGATGGAGAAGTGGACAGTTGCCGGAAAGCCGCGTATGGCTCTCTTCGCTGGCGAAAATGGGATTATGACAGGGGAAGAGCTGACCTACGATTATAACTTTGAGTATATCCCCCTTCACCTTGCCGCACGTTTGATTCTTTACTGACTGTCATACTCCTTTGCCAGCCCCTATTCTCAAAAGAACGTACAAGAATGCCGTTGTGGAGCGCCGACATGCCGTGGCGTGCTCGGTCCCAAACCAAAAGATTCCAAGAAACAGGAAAATTCAAACCTATCCAAAAACCCAAAAAAGATGTCCACTTCAAAAACAGTGGCAGGTAAGAAGCGGAAACAGGAGAAAGTCCTAGACGAATCCTCTACATCCCGCCTGAACAAAAGGAGAAAGGTTCTCAAGCCAGTATCAAAAGCACTCAAGGTGGGCATACAAAAGGCAGCTGGGGCTAGCTCGGCCACTACTTCAACCAAGAAGGCAAGAACGAAGGCGAAACCCAAGACCAAAACGGCCACCACGACTACCGCCAAATCCAAATCAGCTCCAACTAAGAAAACAAAAGTCAGACCAAGGCTAAAGGCCGCCGCAAAAGCGAGAGCAGCTACCGCAAACCAGAAAACTAACCAGAAGATTCAGAAATCCGTAGCACAAACTCCGTCCCAGACGCAATCGCAAGGCAACACGAAGCTCAACCGACCTACAAAAAAGTTAAACTCCATTTCTGCCGCGCGCACTGCAAGTAGGACTCCAGCCGCCATGAAACGGTTCCTAGAAGCCGGGAAGAAGTCTGTTGAACGTGAAAACACGAATGAAATCTCGGAGGTCGCCTTTGGCTCTCCATGAATGGCGAATAGAAGATTCACGATTAGCACCTCTAGCCAACAGTCGAAAATTAATAAAACCGTGAACAACATCGTCGGGGCGATGAGACGGGGCAGGAAGTCTGCCGAAATTAAATGAAAGAGGGGGGCCGGTTTCATGTAGCAATTTTGATATAGCCTTATTTCTCCTAGGAAGTCCTAGCTTCTTCCTTATTCGTAGCTTTTTGACAGGTGTTTTATATTTATATTTATTGCTGTATGCTATATTAAGGATAAGTCGTTTCCTGCTTTGGCACTTTGTTTCTTTCCCCAGCTCTCGAACTAATTGACCTGCGCCCATATGTGTTTGTTTGGGCACGTTTGATTTTAGATTGTATATATTTTGGATGCCAGCTTAGGATAATTCGAGGGAATGGGCTAATCGGATAATTGGTCATTTTGTATGCCCTAGATATAAAGATTTGTTGGAGTATGAAATTGGACATTGATGGTTAAACTCGCATGAGGTAATTTGGTGTTTCTTTTTGGTGGATTTGTTGCCATTATTACGTTATTATTTAAGAATGATGTTCGCTTCCCGAAATATAAATAAAAGTTCTCTGGGAGCCGCCCATCAAGCAAGCAACTGCCAACAACGACCACAGAGATTCAAGAGATTCAAGAAATAAACCGGTCCATGTTCCAATTGCCACGACCAATTAAGAGTCGCGAATTCTCGAGTTCTGAGAAGGAGTTCCCCGCGGCTGGACGAGCCCATGTCGCTCCCGCGCGCTCGGGTTGACAAGTTATCTGTGGAGAACGTGGGGGCGGCTACATGAGATCTCGAACGCTTTTTCGTCTGGCTCATTTTGCGTTTCTCCAATTTTTACAACGCTCCACGAGGAAATTAGTATGCAGTATCAATGGCACACGACTGTCTTGGTGCTGGATAGAAGTTATACAAAGATACATTAGCCTTGCGCCAAAAGAAAATGGAACACAACCCTGGACGACAGCCGGTGGCGAGTTATATATCAGAAGATGGAAGTGCTGATGACTACCAAGACGAGAGCGGCCAAGAAGGACAAGATGATGCCTCGAGGAAGAGGAAACGACTACCTATAACAACGTATGTATGTTCATTCAAGATGCGTTGGTCGTGAATACTTTCTTTCTCCCAGAACTTATTAGAACTGATCGCGCGAGGGTTTGCTCCTTTGTATGCGCAGGAGCTGTGAGCTTTGCCGAACACGAAAAGTTAAATGCGACCGCGCAGAGCCCAGCTGCGGTTGGTGCACTCGCAACGGCCGCGTTTGTATTTACAGGGAGAGGCAGCGACCTGGGTTTCGAGCTGGATATGGCCGCGAGCTCGAGCAGAAGATTAACAGACTCGAGGCCATGTTACAGTTGTTGGGTCGACGGCTAGAGCTTCACATTGCTGAGCATGAATCAGAACAGCATTCACAAGCCCCTCCCCCATCTCACCTGGCAGCGAATCAGGGTGGATTCACTCCGGATTCTGAGTTTCGTCGTTCAGCACCTACCGACACTTCGTCACAGGACCCGTCGGCGAGTATGGAGAATCGACATCTCGACAGGGCCGGATATGAGAGAACGCAGTGTTCCCAGCCCTCTGGATCGATCTCGGTGCAATCTCTGATGAATGTGAATGCTCGAGAGAGCACGAACACTCCTCGATCTTCTGGTACTACTGGTCTAACTGCAGGAGGAATACATGAAACTTCTGCTGAAATAGATTTACCACCGAAAGACACCCTATACACGATTGTTGACTTATATTTCAAACATGTCAATCCCTGGTGCCCGATTCTTGATCGAAAGGCGACACTTGATAGGCTGTTTGGATCTTCCGTATGTAATGAAGCTGATCGTGTTCTTCTGCAAGCCATTGTGCGGACAACACTACGGTTTTACAAAGATCCGAGTTTAACCCCTAAGTGGCGAGAGCAATACCATACCACCTCGAAACATAAAATTTTGCTCTATGCCTTTGAGCACACGAGCATTGATGCGATTCAGGCTCTTATGATTCTAGCTCTGAACGTACTTGGGAAATCATACGGCCCACAGAGCTGGACTCTGTTGAGCATGATAGTGAGGAATGTCATGCAACTTGGGCTTGGGACAGAGCTGGGAGTGACTCTTGGTCCTCCTAGTTATCAATCGCCCGGTACATTACAGGAGTTCGCCCTACCTCAACCAACCTCCTGGCTTGAAAGTGAAGGGCGGAGGCGACTGTTTTGGATGACTTATATCCTGGATAGATATGCGTGTGTCGATACGGGATCTGATTTTACGCTCGATGAAATGCAAACAGATCGGTCATTACCTTGTAGATACGATTTATTTTCCAAAAATCAGGCGGTTGAAACCAGGCGGTTTATTGGACCCGAGCGATCGGAGATTACAGTGAACCACCCCGAGAATCTGGGTAGCTTCTCCTATCATTGTGAAGTTCTTCGGATTCTAAGCCGTATCCACAAATTCCTACGCCATCCCATCGATGTTGCCTCGCCTGCAGACGTTAAGAAATGGCAAGCTACATATCGTGAACTAGACCGCGAGGTTGACAGGTGGCTTTACAATTTACCAGATGATTACAGTCGGATTTCTCAACTCTGTCATTCAAGTCCGACAAGCAGGATATCTAATTGGATCATGCTCCATGCAGCCTTCGTTATTTCCGTTTTACGGCTCCATTCTTGCGCTGCCTATCCAACAGTGCGTTCGCATATCTTCTACCCGTCTTTTAATGCGATGCAACGCTGTATTGCCGCGGTTGAGAGTTTGCGCGAGATCGTGCAGGATGTCGTTAATACGGGGATGCTGGATCTTCTCGGCCCTCACTTTGCCTTCTCGCTGTGGGTGTCAGCGAGGGTGTTGTTGGTTGATGCCTCGGTCACGAATACGAATATTAATGCCAACATTTGGTTTTTCATGTCAACACTAGAGAAAATGGGACAATTTTGGGGTGTCGCCCGGAAGTACGCCCAAATTCTAGACCGCATATTACAAGAGGATCAAGAAGCCAAACGTGCAGTGGCAATGACTCCATCTACATCTGCTTCCTCAGATTCTCCACAATCGTTGGGACCTAAGCCTCTCTCAGATATGCGGCGGTGAGCTCACAATTCTTCTCCAAACCTCCAAGGTGTGCGTGCACATTAGAACATGGCTGATACTTCTCCATAGAAACGCATACGACCTCAGCATTCTCCTCGCCCAAAGATCCGCATCAGCCCTGCAACCACCGTCCGTAAAAATTCCCGCACCAAACGAGCTCGAATATTACGAGGTCTTCGATTTCTTCAACTACCCATGCACATCCGTGGTAGTTGTAAACCACCCCCATTCACTTCATCCCACTAATGCTGAGTCTGAGCAATCGACAAATAACACCGTCGAAATCTGGTCGCTGCCGAAAACTCATTTTGTATCCACAAATTTCGTATATTCTCGCTCAGACCCCGATTGGCTTGCCTTCCAGCCCCCGCAGGATTAGGGGGCAAGAGCTCGGAACCCATCGTTGCTCGGTGTATTTACTTATCATGGTTCAACGCAGCTCACATTATTACTTACAAGCTACTCGGTCTTCGTATTTGGTTCTTTTAGACCATCGGCCTACCGAGGAACTTCATTGATATTGAGAAGAGTGGGGGAAATTCCCTTGTTGTGGACAGTTCTTTTACCCCACACTCTTCTGCGCTTATTGATGCGAGGGAACTATGCCGGGGTTGCAGGCCCGGATCGGGGCCATTTCGGGTTTTTTGTCAACAAAATATAGCAGCATAAACAAGTGCGGACGCTAGCAAGAACGGAGGCAAAACTTCGCGAGCCAATCGGCAGCGATTATCTACGAGGATTTCTGGAATATTCGAGGGCTGACGAGGACAGTTTATTCTTAATAAAATAGGGAAAAAACATGTACGGATGATGTCCATGTACCGCCACAATTCATGTCTTGCAATTTATAGGAGATTACGGATGTTGGTCGGTTCATAACAACCCCGAACTAAATTCCAAGATACAATACCGTTTGGTTCAATCCTAGAAGCTCTAGCCCTATGATTTTCGGAGTTCGACTTGTTCCGAAACCCCTTCCTAGACCGAAGCTCCGGACTCCAACCGGTCGGTCCTTCTCATCCCATCCAACAATTAACTAGAGGATCCCAGCACCATGATCCTCGGCTGCTCTGCATGAACTAGCCAGGTTCATCGGTTGCGAACTTACAGCGAATATCCATGGATAGTACCCTGTCAATGAGCATTGTGTGCGAATAACAATAAGCATGTGATAGATCCTTCTTGAGCCATTGGGATCAGTAAGCAAAGGCGTTGGAGAGTCCACCTTTTACTGGCCCTACGTTTTTCACTGTTCCTTACGTGTGGGGCGATTCTGGAAATTTTATTAGAAAGGAATATGATAAAGCAACTACTAGATGCTAGTTACCAGGCCCCATGAGAATTTACAGAAAATGGAAAAAACTTGACATTGTGGTATCTCAAGCTGCGCGTCGGCTCGGTTGTGCGAAAAAGAAAAAAGGAAAAAGAACTTGCTGAAAGTGGGCAAAACTCATCTCTCACAAAACCCTGACAAAAGGCGGCATGGAATACATTAACGGGTCTCAGCCCAGCCTCTGCACATCTGCACAGCCTTCTCCCATCTCGAGAACTTGCTGGCAGCCTCTTCCTTGGAGATGGCAGGTGTGAACACTGTCCGGCCATCAGTGTTTACGGTGCGTAGTTCTTCAAGCCCTTCCCAGACACCAACGGCTAATCCTGCTGCAATGGCCGCGCCCAGAGCTGTGGTTTCGCGCATTGCCGGTCGATGCACCGGAATAGAAATGATATCTGATTGTGTCTATATTTATGGATATATGACATGTTATTGTTTCTGCGAATCAGAATACCAGGAGAGAGGGGGCGGACGAATTATGTTACTTACCTGCATTGTCAAATCACTATTACACATACCTCCATCGACCGCCAACTCTGTTAATTTCTGCCCACTATCCTTCTCCATGGCATCGAGGATGGCCTTAGTCTGGAAACAGGTCGCTTCAAGCGTCGCGCGAGCCACATGCCCACGATTTGTGAATGTAGTAATTCCAAACATAGTCCCGCGCGCGTCATCCATCCAGTAGGGCGCAAACAATCCACTAAAGGCTGTTACAAACACCAGGCCACCATTGTCCTCCACGGTTTCTGCCAGTGCACTAATTTCACTAGAATTGTCAATGAAGCCAAAGTTGTTCACTAAGAATTTAACACTGGACCCGCCAACAGCAATGCTCCCTTCAAGTGCATACATAACTTTTCCATTGAAGTCAAAGGCGACGGTTGTGAGGAGGCCGTGTTTGGATATGACAGGGGTTTCTCCTATGTTGTATAGCAGGAAGCACCCTGTTCCATAGGTGTTTTTCGCGAGGCCAGGAGTGAATCCCTTTTGCCCAACAAGTGCAGCAGATTGATCGCCTAGGCAGCCTGTGATCGGAAAGCCCTTGAGGACAGTGGATGCTAGGGAGCCGTATCCCTCTGGGTCTGAGGAGTGGATTATTTTAGCGAGATGTACTTTGTCGCGATCTAGGTGGAAAAACTCGATGAGCTGTTCATCATATTGAAGTGTTTTGATGTTCATAAACATTGTTCGTGATGCATTTGAAGGATCGGTGACATAGATATTTTTCTCGGTTCCGCCGTTGAGTTTATAGACGAGCCATGTGTCGATAGTTCCGAAGGCAAGCGTTCCCCTTTCATAGGCTTCTTTGGCCTTGGGTACATTCTCGATAATCCAGAGCAGCTTGCCAACAGACGGGTAGGTGGACAAGGGAAGTCCACAGAGAGCTTGCAGGTCATTAGCTCCAAGGCGTTTCTTCAGCGTGCGAACAAGTGCTTGGGTGCGAGTATCTGTCCACACAATCGCGTTGTAGAGCGGTTCCCCGGTTTCTCTATCCCATACAACAGTCGTTTCTCGCTGGTTCGTAATGCCGACGGTTTTTATCGTCTTGATACTGTGTCCCTGACTTTCAAAAGAAGTCACAGCCCCGTCTATACATTTCTCGACGCATGACACTATTTCCAAAGGGTCGTGTTCGTGCCAGCTGTGAAGTTATTCATCAGTCTCATTGTTTTTCTAACTGAGAGTAGACAGAGCAAATAATCATTTTCCGTTGTGGTTATGTATACTGACCCAGGCTGAGGATATATCTGCCGGAATTCCAGCTGGTGCGAGGCAACGACATCTCCCGTTGGGTTGAAAATGAGAAACCTTGAGCTAGTCGTCCCTTGGTCGATCGAGCCTACAAACGTTTGCGCAACACTGCCCATTCTAATTACCAGCGAGAAAATTGATTTGATTATCGGTAGTAGCGGTTGCTGTCTAGGTTTGAGGAATGTTTGCTTTGCGAACCCACAGAACTGCGATTACGCTTTCTCTAGCTAGGCCTTTCCACACAACGGCTGAAGAAGGCAGCTATTTGTACTACCTGCAACAGCGTCAGGATAGCATGCTTTCCCATCCATACCGGCCAGGTCATGCAAAACCAACCCAAGCTGTCCTCCCTCTCACTAAGTAACGCGCTAAAATTGGCTTCTGGCGGAGGTTGTCAAGCATCGTTCAAGCGTGGGGTAAAAGCTCGGAGTCTGTATGTACCGTCAAGCAACCGCCCGCCACTTATCGAACTAGCCTCGAAGCTAAATCCTTCCCCTGTTGACGCCTGCGAAGACAACACCCCTCCAGGACGACTTCAGACGCAGGAAATTTCTCAGAGTCCCCTCTACATGTTCTTGTTTCGGTGTCGCACAGCGTAGCATCGGGGAATGGAAATCCATGCTGCAGCCAGTAACCTCAGCCCCTCTATCGTCAAATCTGCTCACCAACACAACACTCTCTGCGCTTGCGTATGTCGCTGAGATCGTCCGAGTCTAGACAAACGTTTGCGCAATTCCTCCATGAAGGAAGGGATGACAATCAAAAGTGCACCACCGTGGCCACGGAGTTGCACGCTACCTGAATGAACTTGCGAACAGCCTCTCCAGTAGTTTCCTATGTTCGGCCTTGCAAGGCCGATAACTCGCAATGTAGAACCCGCCGCATGCACTGGATCCTACGTCCGCTTCTGGAAGGAGATAGCATATCGACTTGTTTTAGTGGATCGCCGGTCAGACCGGGGTCATTTCAAGACTGAAGCCGGCTTTGTGATACGACAGCGGCCCAACGCTTCGAGAGTGGCCATGTCGGAAAAGCAGTTGTGTAACAGCAGGTTGGTATAATGGGCCTTCCTTTAATTGAACGTTGGCTAGACTAGACTGTCCTTGCTGTTCAGCTTAATTCGCAAACTTCGAGAACAATGTTATGCCGCATGGCCAACCCATGCACGCTTGGTTTTCTATAAGTATTCTACTCCACCCCGTGGGGAAAACTCAAGGACAGTTGAGAACTCCACAAATATCGATCGGGGTACCCCATTTTGCTTTTGGGTCCGCATAGCTACTCCATAATAAAGCCTTTCGCGGGACATCACAATGGCATCAGTATCTCCAAGCCATTCCCCGGCTCCTCCTCAGGTGGTGGAGAAAGGCGCGTACTCTGGGAAAGTTCATAACGGTTCCTATATTCAGGGTAAATCAATCCTGGGTGAAGAAGCCCACGTTACCGTAACGCAGACTCAACAGCCTCTCTGGTGTCGGATTCGACATAAGCTACGAGAGCCATTGTCTGAGTTTGTTGGAGTCTTTATGATCGTTCTTTTTGGAGATGGATCGGTGGCTCAGGTTATTCTAAGTAATAGAAAGAACGGCGATTATCAGTCGATTAGCTGGGGCTGGGGGTCAGTAAATACTTGCATTTCCTCTATCCCGCTCCAACTACCCAGAATATGAAAGAAAATGGAATATAGGAGATAAATTGAATATAACGTTGGTTGACATAATTGACAGCCTTGGTGTGATGCTCGGCGTCTACTGCTCAGGTATATCAGGGGCCCATCTAAACCCAGCCGTCACCCTTGCAAACTGCATATTTCGAAAATTCCCCTGGAGAAAGTTCCCCATATATGCGCTCGCCCAGACTCTAGGTGGATTCGTTGCCTCTGGAGTAGTTTACGCGAATTACATGTCCGCTATTGACGTTTTCGAAGGAGGCGTTGGCATTCGCACCGTGGGCCTCGAGACATCCACTGCGGGAATCTTCTGTACATATCCAGTCGACTTCCTGAACAAAACAGGCCAGGTTTTCTCGGAAGTCATCGCCAGCGCGATCCTAATGTTCTGCATTTTTGCTTTGCTCGACAATGATAACAACGGTGCCCGCAACCTCACGCCATTGGGATTGTTTTTCGTGATATTTGGCATTGGCGCATGTTTTGGTTGGGAAACAGGATATGCGATCAATCTTGCGCGAGATTTTGGGCCTCGGTTGATGTCTTATATTGTAGGATACGGCCATGAAGTGTGGTCTGCTGGAAATTATTACTTTTGGGTATGCAATCCTTCCACGCACTTACGAGTGGTCGTTTCAATCATTATCAAGCCCTCTATCGTATTTTTATCTTCCCCTATATGCTCTTCCAGGGCTGACTGTATATTTCCAGGTCCCAATGGTTGCACCATTCATCGGGTGCACGCTAGGGGGGTTCTTATATGATGTCCTGCTGTATACAGGGCCTAGTCCCATCAACGCCCCGTGGATGGGGTTCGATCGTCTATTGCGACCCACTCCTGAAGTATGGTCGAACACAAAATCGGACACTTACGCTTGAGTGACAAGTGCGGTTCGGTTCTGTCATGTTATTATTATTTGTTACTATTGCGGTGCCTGGCTATGGATCAAAATAATGTGGAGTTTCATCTACCAGCAATTCTTAAGGTGGAGTTATTCATCTTAGGCTTTCTATATCTAGGTATCTAGGATTTAGCACGTTTATCGGTTTACAATATACTGTACATATCATAGGGAGTGAAAATAGGATTTCACACGTCCACTTAACTCTATTTCAGCGACTCAATAACTTATAATTATTACTCAATACTTTTACCGGCGTTCGATGGCCTCGTGGTCGGGAAAGCCGTGTCTGCGATAGTGTTGTGCAACATTACAACCACCTGTCAATCCCGTTAGAAAACGTCGCATATATACATCCACATTCGGCAAGTTTATGGAAGTAGGGCGCAATTACCCTCGAGCATCTCAAAAAAAATGGGTATTGGTAGAGTAGAGTCAGGAGCATAGTTGCGCTACTTAACCCTACTCTCTAGCGCATAGTTGCACGTAGCACCTGCCACCAGTTCTCATGACGGGCTGAACTTGGTCCCTCCAAGGCACCCAATGCTGTACATAATGTCCAGCTCATTGTCCAGCAAGAAAATAGGATTCTCTTAGGGGTTCCGTGTGTGGGGCCAATTACATAGGGTGGCATGACTTTGTACACGGCCGGCCGCATTCTCCGAGCTCACATTTCACTCTGCTGCCCCTATAGCCTCGCTTATACACAGTATCAGTGTATTTGGGTTGAAGATTTGGGGCAGTAACTGTAACATGGGAGATTAACAGCATATCAGATATGTCAGGGATGATTTTATCTTGAGGGGAGTCTGGCCCTCCCTGAGGTTTGCAAAAGGAACGACTCGAGGCAGCCAGGAACTTGGAAGCTGCCCCGCCGTACCATATCAGCTATTGCTGCTTACTTGTGCACAAACACCCACATATTCTCAATGCCTATCACATACGACCATAGGGAGTGGAAAGCAGGGCTTCCCGTCCGCTCAGCCGTACTTAAGCCACTTGTTCAGCACGGTCAATTCTCAACTGCGCCCTTCCTATGTCGCCGCTTCAAGGGCGACCGTCGCGCGAGTGCGTGGTGTGCGTGGGTGTTTTGGGGTGAACCAGGGTGAGGTGGGGTGCTTCAATGGTGAGGAGGGTGAGCAGGATGCCCAGACAGGGTGAGCCCAGATTTAAGGAGACTGCCGTCCGATTCTCTTGAAGAAGTGATTCATTTTTGTACCTCCGGTTTTGATTTTGAAGTGACCTTCGTTTCCTGTCCTCTAGATATCAATGTCACGTGACATAAATGAACCGCTGACTAAGGAGCAGCGAAAGCTAAGTTAACTACTGTTGGAGCCCTAGGCTTCCTAGTACGGACTAGCGCCCCGCACACTGTATATTACCCACTAGATAGAGCCAACATGCAACAACTCAGACGTCCTACAGGTTATAGCCCGGATTGCTTGTTTTTTTTTAAACCTTCCGCTACAATTACTTTTTCATTTATCTGAGGTATAAAACGTCCGCGAGCTGCATCGCTGAACAGCAGAAGAGAAAAGATCAATTCAATTCAAGGGGGGTAATGATGCCTCCAAGAACACGTGCTACTGCGGGATTGTTGGATACACCTGCAAGCAACAA